>VZRE01014208.1:516950-530712 GCA_013396775.1 Cephalopterus ornatus
AAAAAAATCCCTGCCTACACATGCTTTGCTGAAAGTCTCCTGACACAAATAAAAGGATCCTCCCCAACATATGGAGGAGCTGCTATGCCCTTCCGGGGATGGTCTGTAGCTATGTTCACCTCAGGCACGCCAAGGAGAGGTGAATTGTCAAATGCAATTTCAATCATGGGGCGGTTTGGTTGAGGCAGATTAGTTGTACGCAATCATGATAGATAGTTTATCCCAGCCCCAAACTGCCGCTTGGGAAATCTTGCACGCAAACGAACAGAAACTCAGTCATTATTAGTGTCAAGAAGGTACACAGAGGCGAAATTTGGTTGGCAGCCAGGCAAGATGAATCAAGGCGAAAAAGTGACCAATTGCATGTTCAAAATGGAAATTGATAGGCATGTTGTAGTTTGGAAGGGTTTTAAACACCAGGAAAAGTCATACATTATTAATTATTCAGAGATAAATATTTAAAAAGTCCTGCTCTATGGAGAAATACAATTTTTAAGTCAATGTAAATTACATGTATAGTGTCCTAATTTTAAGCTTCTTTATCCCAGAAGCTTCACTGTGACAGTTCAGAGCATTTCTCATTATATAACTTTAAATACTCCTGTTCAGTAAAAATATTGCAAATTAAAAATTATCCCCCCAAATAAACATTTTAAGATCAAATAAAAAGTATATTAGTTTCGTTGAATTATTTGTAAGCAATGCAACCACTGGCACCCCTTAGAGTGGAGTATAATGCTCCATATTTATCACCTTCACCTTTTCAAAGGTACCTAAATATTTAATGAACTAAACAGTAAAATCCACCTGTGTGAGCAATCACAATCCTTGGTTCTCTAAATAAATAGCAAAAAATTGCTAAAAGAGAACGTCCTCAAGTTTCATTGCCTGAAGTGATACGCTCTGACAAATCTAACAGCTCTTTCTGTGTCATTCCTAATGCACTTGTCACTCAGTATTATCCATCCTCATTAATGACAATGGGAAAGTTTATCTTGGGAACACGTTTTAAATCATCCACTCTTTACAATAGGACCATGAAATCTCTTACAAAACACGAGGCGGGAACTACTCTGACAACAAAACCCCTTCCTGGCAGCTTTACTCTTAATTCCTGTTCATGGAATAATGTGTTTATCATACAACCATACGGAACAATGTATTAGATGAAACTTGAAACAAGAATAGCTGGTTTGATTTTTCGAGATAGAAAATAATTTTACAATTTTTTTTTTTTATGTTGAGAACAGTAAATCTTTTAGGAACGTAATTCAGTATGGAACCATACAATTTTTTAGGGGGGAAAAAAAAAAGGTTACAAAACCCTCATGAAATAGTTTGAATTCATAACACTTCATATAAACACTGATTATTCTCTCAAAAAAAAAAAATCTCTAAGGGACTATTCCTGACTTTGTACTAAATCTGCTTTATTTATAGATATTTTTACCAAAAGTCTAGAATGTACATAGAACAGTACTCTACTTAGGCCTAATTTTCATGGGTAAATATTCTGATTTGATTATGAGTTCTGAAAACTGATACCCCCCTGTGCCAATGCTATGCACTTGCAACAGAGGGAATGCAAATATTCACTTTATTTTGGATGCTCTAATGTAAAAACTGAAGCATTCATTGCCTCTCTTTTCATCATCTTACTTGTAACACCACCACCAACCTTCCACAAAAGCAACAGTTAATGTAACTTACTTTCACACACTTCTTCTCTGACTGCACCTTCAATAAATGCTGATTTTTTGGATCAATTTGAAAAGTAACATCATAATCCGAAAACTGGATTGAAAAAATAATGAAAAAAAAAGCTGCAAGAAACTATTCCAGATATTCCTCTTTGTGCGAGCACAGACAACTACACCGAATGTGCAGGATAATATTGTCCTAAAGGATGCAAATTGGTGTGGGTGAACAAAACAGGAGAAGCTAAAGTAGAAGAGACCATGGTACACACAGAATTTTTAGTTCAGACAAAGGAAAAAGTGCTTTTTATGTAAGATTATAAGCAATCCACTGACAAGATCCTTTCACTGTAACCTTTCTACCTTAGAGTCTCATTCTACTAACACAGTAAAATATTCTCCTTTGTAGGTTTAGGGGCATTTCAGTAACGTGAATGTAACTCTCAGGGCTTTTTCAAAGCCAAAATGCCCCTTTCAGATCACCAAAAAACCAACACAGATGCACTTCCACCTCCAAACTGTGACTTTCTACGCTGTAACTCTGGCCTTGAAAGTTTCTAAGGTAGCCCATGTTTTCGTAGGACAGAGGGAACATTTTCAGACTGTTGCTGAAAACTTTAGCAGGCAGTAGTGATTTGTCTTCTTATTCTGCAAAACCTCACTTTATTAATAGAAAAATTAGAAATAATGTGGCTTTTCACTTAACTGATGAGAAATTAAATACCTCATCAGTAATTTCTTATCAAAATGTAATGGAAACCTAAAAAGAACAAAACCAAAGCAGGACACTAATAAAATAAATATACATTAATGCCTACCTATTTAAAAGTAGCTACTTCAATGATATAAATACAAAACCCCCTCACTTAATACATTTAAATAGTATATTAATTTAAAAATTGCCTCTTAAACACAATATGAATTTCATTTAATTATAAAGCTCTGCAAAGCATCAGGAATCTCCTTTTAGTTACTTACTGGAATATCTGCACACATTCAATATTTATGCTGTCTTTCTCTCTATCCATTTTTAAACAGAATTAAAGGAGTAGCTAAAACTCTGCCAATAAAATGACAGGAAGGCTATTTTTAGTCTAGATGATGTAGACCAAGCATAAACAGCCCATGGCTATGCTACTATTGAGGATCAGATCTAAATGCAAACACTAGACTTCCTTCTTATTAATTCCTATTTTTAACAGCAACAAGCATTACAAATTATACGCTGGTTTGTATCTCTTAATAAACACTCACCCTAGAATAAGAACCAGCTTCCCCTACGTTACAGCAAACAAAAAAGCTCACGTAACCCCTGCCACACTGCTCTCTGGTAGCAAAAGGTTTTGGAAGTGCATTTGAGGCAGCACAGGAAGCCTGTACCCTGCCCAGAATTACAAAGCTTTATATCAAAGGGTGAGCAGTACTGATTGAGAACTATATGGTGTTGCCTCAGGGGCTTTAGATTGCAGACCCGAGACATAACTGTCTTAAGAGACTACGGTGTTTATTGATTAAGCAATACATTACTAATAAATCAACGAGGGAAGAAGATGAAACTGATGGATGACACCACGTAACAAAGCGCCAAAAATAAAATGCTGCTCGGTTAGTAACATATGGCTCCTCAAGTGGCCGAGGGATGTGTTTATTCCATACAGCACATGCTGTATATCAAGATGGGTACAAGCTGTGGCTGCATCTACAGCAGAGTCTCCTCAGTCAGCACGGACAGTGCAGCTTCACCACAGCCTGCCTGGCTCCCAGTCTCAACCTGCAAGGGAGCACGACCAATCCAGGAGCAAACTTAGGCCTTTAAATTAAAAATCCAAACAGAACAAGGCCTTGCTTAGGCCATACAAACTTCAGGTTGCATGTAGAAGCCCTTTAAAGCCAGGAATGCCAGTAAGACTCAGCACACAAAGCAGAGCTTTTCCTCTTGTTCATCTACTTGTGTGTTGGCTCATAAATAAAAGCAACTAAGGGCATATGTCCAAAAACTACACTGGAACAGTGTAATCCTTGACTGAGGACAGTGGAATGCAACTGCCATTGTTAAAGTTCTTGTGCCACTCACAGACCCCAAGTGTATCTGCAAACTGCACAGTTCTTTGCTGCTCCAGCTGGAGGGTCTGGAGCCGACCCAGGCAGGGCAGGTCACTGTACAGCTACTCCCCAGACACGTGAAATGTTTTGCTTACAAATGAACCGTTTTCCAAAGGCCCAGAAGATATTTTGGGTATATCAGAGAGGCTTCAGAAATCCCCTCAAAACTCAGCTATCAAGGCCAAGTCCTCCACCTCAGACATTCCTCCACCTCACACGAAAGCTCGTCTTTTCCAGAACGAGTGAACGTACAGCTCCTTAGCAAAGGTTACTAAAGATCTTAAAACTTTAAATATTAAGCAATCAGGTTATTTTAGGAATAGCAAGCACTGTTTTGGATGCAAGGCAAAATGGATTTCTCCCACACAGCAATGCTCATATCCTCCCACTTAAAAGTGATAAACTGGTTTCTATCTTTGTTTTCTACTGTTACTTTCAAACATGTCTCAAGCGGACACACTGCTCAAAGATTAGTGGTTTAGTATGAGAAAAAGGTAAGTCCATTTAGCAACTGTTCTGTAAACATGAATTTTAGGATCATCAGAGTGAATTCTTCAGTAATTTTTGCTACAGCAGACTTGAAGCATGACAAAGTTAGATGAAGAGCCCATAGACAGCATTTTCATAAGCTAAAAACCACAGGCTTCTCAAACCTCAAACACCTTAAGTGAGACATTCAAAGTGAACTGCTTTCAGCAAGTGCTACCAGTTGTTTTCTGAAAGCCAAGCAGCCTATGGCTGGTATAAGCTGGCACCCAAATTCACTTATTTATGTATTTATGGACGCCAATAAAAGGCTTTATTGAACGCTATACAGTTACTGATCACTTTCCTCAGAAGGAAGGAATGAGGAAGGAGGGAGCTGAACTGTTATTTGGTAATGCCATTCAAACTCAAGTTCTAATTCTGGAGGGGGTTAATATGGTGCCAATGTTAAGGTGGCCAGAAACACCACTTCAACTGTAATAAATAATGTTTGTCTTCTTGGAGAGTCTCACTTGATATTCCAAAAGCTATTGGTTTTCAACATGCAATGGCAAACTTTAAAGCACATTATGCATGACACAGAAGCCTTTGAAAACCATATGAAATGCAACTAAGAACAAGCAAATTAAAAAAAAAATTAAATAAACCCATGCAACTAAAACAACAGTGAGAAAGATGGCATGACTAAAATCTAAGTTCACTTATGCCTTGGGCACTGTAGTCCTCAGCCTCTGCTTTATGACAATCCACTTTTTGCAAAAGTCTCCTGGCCAGGAATATAAAAATAAAACGTACTCTGGAATTTGGTTACAAATAATACCCCATAATATGGTCAAAGCAAAAAGTAGTATTTGCACAACAGCTATAGAACATTTTTAGTTCACCTATAGTACTTGCAGTGTATGCGTATTTTTTCCTTCCTGTCTCCTTTTGGCACTTTCATGAAGTCTTCCAGACTTAAAACAATAGGACTAGTTTGCTCTTAATAAAAATAATTTAAAAAAACCAATTTCATGTATGTTAACAGTTCATTAAAGGGCAATATTTTGTTGTTATACAGCAAAATAAATAGATCAGAAAAATGGTATGGAACAATTTTTGCATGGGTGAAAAACTTAAAGAAACCATAAATTTGTGGTTTTCTTACAGATTTATGTTCACCCAAAATCACTAATATTTTCAAAGGACTGGAAGTGTTAACCCCTAATCTTGAATTTGCAAAGTAACAATAAAGCATTTGGAATTTGTTTGATTAAGCATGTTACTAGTCACAGCAGACATTTGGCAACATTGGTCTGTTTCCCTACAAAGTGGCATTTTAACCCTTTCCAAGTATTAGATGGGGCTATCTCCCAGTTCCCTAGTTTAGAGAGCACTTTGAATCACTTTCTACCCAAAGATCAATAATCAAATCCATAAAAAACCAGTACTGGGACAAGTAGATCCAGATGGATGTGCAAAATCATCCTTCTCCCATTCTTTGCATGAAAAGCCCTGTAATCCTACTTCAGTGCATGGCAATAAGGTGCAGGTATGACACTGTCCTGTGCTTGAGAAAATGTGACTTCCTATCAGCTTTAATTTTTATTTTGCTGCAATTACAGGGATATATAAAATCAGAGACCTGTTTCACTGTGTAACAGCCTGATTGAATTTATTATCCTATGTAAGATGAGAACATTATACAACTACGAAATATCATCTTTTTATTAAAACTTGTGATACTTTAAAGAGCATTTAATGGAGGTGGCACTCAGTTCCTGCTGAGAACTACTACAAATATGGTGCTTAACTCCTTTTGCTTCTTAAAGACTCACCATCAATATCTTTCTAACTCATGCCCACAGATCTTTGTCTAAAAAATACTGCTAATCAGTGAAAAATACAATCGTCGTAGACAAAGAGTTTTTTAATCTTTACCAACCGACATGTGTATAAAAGATGTCCTTAGTCTACCTGTCTAACAGTAAGACAGTGGGAATACATCAACTGCTTTATTTGTCTGGCAAACACAAGATGAGTTGACCCATTTATTTACAGAGTGAACAGGCCAACCCATTTCATGCTGCAACACTGACCCTTAGCACAGATCCCGGGAATGAGCAGCCCATTACAATATGTATAAGTGACCTTTAATTGCATTAGTGACTTTGCTGCATGTTCTTCCATTGCGACAACACAATTACGGTATAAATATTTCTAAACACCCTAATTATTTGTTTAAATAAAAATACATATGAGTTCTGTTCACTAACAAGAAACTGCGGACGCGCCGTATCACAAGTGCTTAAATTTTGAAAAATTGAATGGCGTTCTCACGTTATACTGTTAAACAATAAACCAATTCTAATTATGAAATAAATTTCAGGGCAATACAAATTTTCATATGCAATCTAAAAGGTAACAATATCTTCCTGTATTTGTCTTCAGACAAATAATTTAATAATTTATTTATATTATTCAGTATTACACAGTAAGAAGCTGATATTTTCAAATTAAATTTTTCCACATGTTCAAAAGATACAAGTGTTCTGAAATTCCATATACTGTATAAAATTGATCACTTGACTTCAGTTCTATGCACCATTAGCATTCAGAGTGGTTTTCTTTCCAAATAGGAGCACTGCAAGTATTGTTTCACATCAAGTTATTATAATTTAAAAATATTCTCCCAAAACTTTATCTAAATTGTACTGTCACAATTTTGAACACGTATATTTATTCAAAATTGTTTGAAAGAATGTAATACATTTTTGACAGGCAGTCTTTTACAATATTGAAATCAAATCCTTGATTTCATCAAACCCTTCATATTCTGCGCCTTATTCCTGGAAGGCTCATGCCAAAATGATTTAGTTTGATTTTCTTTAACAATGGTAGGTTGGCTTGACAGCATCTGACAAAACAATTCAGTGAAGTACACCATACCAGGTAAAGAGAACCTGAACTGGCTACTAGATGAAATAAGGCAAAATGGAGCTTGGTATTATGACAGAATCAGTTTTGCAAGAAAATATTTTTTTGCAGCATTATTAAATTTAGATAAATAAAATGCCATGGTAGTATTCTCATTGCCTTTTGAACTATGTTTTAAATAAGCCAGTGGTAAAGGGTTTGTTAATATCATAGGAAAAATGGACAGGAAAAATCAAGGTGGTTTGACTGGCATAAATTTCAGCTGAGTTTTACCTGTCTCTGCTAGGAAGTTTAGTTTTGCAAGCAGAGTTCCCTGCATTTTCAGTCCCCCAGCTCAAGTGGAACACCCAGAACCAGAGTTTGCCAGGTATGATGCTACCTGCTCAAGGCAGGCCGAGGAGAAAGAGGTTTTCCATGCAAGCCCCAAGGTAGGTGTGTTCTCAAATACATGGGCATGAGAGGCTCGCAAGATTTAATTACATTAGAAAATTAAAGAAAGACACTTTCTGTAACACTTCAGAAAAGTTCTCCTTTGAAGCAGGGACACCTGGCGAAGTTTCATCCCTGCTCCAGGCACTGGGCAGCCAGGCAGCCACAACCCACTGGCTTGGTAAGAGAAGGTTCCACTTTGAGGTTGTAAGGCCCTAACAGAGGGTCAAGTCTTGCAATGGCACCAGTGCACAGTCTTAAAATACAGAGTTGTTTTTATCTATATACTAAGGTAAATAGATCCGTATTACAACACGTATCACGTAGCATATATTACCTCTAGTGTAATTTCCTTATTTTACTGAATGATTGCTATAGAAGTATCACTTTACTCAAATTTCTAATAAACCAGTGTTTTGTCTTTGGTCAGTTCTCAGGCTCACTGATTCTTTTTGTTAACACGTGGCCAAAAATAGTTCATTAATTCAAATGTGTTAATTTACAAAGTTACTCAGCTTTAGAAACATCAGTGGAATATAATCAAGATTAGGGTCAGCAAGACTGCTTCAAGTTCTCTTGGAAGAAGCTAAAAGAAGTGATGCTTCTAATTCTCACTGACATAGAGGTTGGTATGGCACGTATAACGTGTATTTTAAATATATACCGATTCCATATGTACTTGGGGGTAGGGTTGATTTGTTCCTCCAGAAGAAAGAGCCTAAACCATTATGTCTATACCTGTTCTGGATGCATTTAATGAATAATTAATTACAAAAGCTTTCACAGTTGTGGCCCACAGTGATATCACCACCTCCTGAGTCACTCAGGACCAAACCTGTGTCAACACCACACCAAAGCACCTGCAGACATCGTTCTGACTTGGTCTTACCCACCTGTTCTGGTAAATAATCTACAGCAGTGGCTAATCACACTTCCCCTTTGCAAAATAAGTTTACCACAGTGTGGTCTGCATAAAATAAGCAGGGAAGAGAGATAGACTGAAAAAAAGAAAAAGAAAAAAGGTAGAAATATGGAGATTTCAGATGGAAGCTACCTGAGATGTATTTCCAGGTTTTAATTGACAAAATCACCATCTTAAGTCTTCTTTCAAATACCAATGTTGGACACATAACAGACAGGAGCATCTGGAGTCGCAATTGTATGTTATTTTGGCAACCATTAATTTTCTTACAGTCCTTTACTGCCAAATGAAGACAGGATGTTATTTTAATGCCTTTGGACTGGTATGTTTATTTTCAATTCTACATAGACTCCATTGCTGGGTTTTGTGATTATGTTTCCTTGCAAAGCCATAACCTTTTACTCTGGCAATTGCCACCGGGAAAAATGCACTGTGGAGTGCTCCATAGCACCACATTGTATCTGCCTGGCACTGAGGAACCAGACACCTTCCTGCCACAGCACTCCTCTAATGCTGACTTTCTTCTCCTGTTGGGAAACAGGAGCTCTCAGAAAAGAAACTCGTGAACTCGTACATTAAACTCTGGGAACTTACTTGTTTTTGCTGTGTGGCACTTCTTTATATCGTATATGACACTTGGTTTCAAACTGAGAGGGCCTTTACAGATTTTTATTCTGGGTTGAAGAGGTGTTATACAGCCACTACAAAGAAAATATTAGCTGGCTCTCACTTGTGCATTGATTAAATAAATATATTTTCACAACTATTTATTAGCTAAACTACAATATAAAAATTTGTAGGAAAAAGCTTATTCTCTATACTATTAGCAATTAACTGTTAATTAAAGGCTTAAAAATTAAGCAGAACTAGGGAAGTAAAAAAACCCAGCCTCAGAAACTTTCCTCTTTGCAAGCATTTATCTGAATTTATCAGGAGATTTAACTTTAAATAGACAATTTCAGGGGTTTGTGTTGTCCAGACAATAACAAAGGGAGTTAATCAAATATGAATCTTCTCCAACTGTCTTGTCAAACCAGGTAATGATGTCCTGCCAGCCAAACTCAGAGGGAACATGTGAAACAAATACAAAAGTAAACAGGCCTTAAGCTGCCCAAGGGAAAGTCAGCAAGATGGCAATTTCAATCATTTGGAATAATACTAAAGCAGCCTTAGGCTTTTCTCAGAATGGAAACATGTCACTGTTACTGCAATATTTGAACAAATCAGACTGCAAAAGAAAGGAACACTTATGTAATCGCAGCCGTGGAACAGCGCTTTACTCATGGTGAGGTGGAAAATAATTAAGGAAAATGCCCTTTTTGCCAGTAATTGTAAATGTACCTAAATGAGAAAGATGAACAATGTTTCCTTAAAAATTTGGAGGAGAGAAAATGCCAAATTTAGGCACAGATTGCTTTAGTTTTCACACAGGCGGCTTTGGAACAACAAAGATAAAGTTCTATCAAATAAAACTATGAACGTAACGCTCCTACAAAATTCATCAAATGTTGATAAAAGTTACATTGAGAGCTACAAAGAAAGCAAAAAGTACTTGGAGCACAGTTCTGCCGAAAAGTTTCATTAAGATGAACGTGTTGTCATATCATTTAACTGAGAAATCAAAAAATATTTCAAATATTTGGGGAACTTACCTAATCAGTAAACTTTCAGTATGTGTCTAGTCATGTAGCCATCTTTTAGTCAATCATCAGAAAATCAAAGGCAAATTGGCATGACTCAACCCAAACTTTAATACCGCATGATTGTGTCGTGTAAGCTTGTTTTGTGCGAGGGCTGCTGTGGTTTTAGCAGAGAGATTAACGACCGGACCTAAGCTGGCCTCCAAACCTTGCCCTGCTGATGCCTCAAGCCCTTTGAAGTCTGACCATCATACCTGGCAAAACAACAGTGGGAACTAGGCTGGTGTCAGATCTAATCAAGTTTCCTGCCTCAGCATAGCTAACTATGGGGTACACTAATTGGCCCAATTGCGGATTATACCTTTTGCTACAGATTCAAGACAATAATTTAGTCAAATGATGGTTTTTATCTCCTTCTAATTAAGATTCCAAAGTGGGAAGAAATAGGATTAGACAGGCTAACTTCAAAATTGTGTCCTTTAAAGCGGTATGCACATAAGATAGATCTCTGATAATATAGCATACAATAGTATATTGCTGGTAACTAACGTGTGAAGATTTGGGAAAGCTTGATATAGCTACTGCACCTTTCAGGATAAACACATAAGCTTTCCTGGAGAAGTTCTGCTTCACAATTTATAAATGGAAAATGAACACTCATAAATATTCACCAGAAAAACGTTTTCACCCTGAATTAAAAAAAAAAAATCCCTTTAGAAAACATTTCAGTCAATCTTATTTTGATGAAGAACACATGAGAAAAACTGAAACAGTTAAATGGTTCTGCAGACTAGAAAGAGGCGGAGTCCCTCCCACAGAACAGCAATCTAATAAAATGGATTTGACATTTAAAGTTTTTCACCTATGAGGGCCAAACTATAAAGAGTTATTTAACTGGTGAGCAATCCAGAGATGAGAAAATCCATGTCCCATGGTCTTATTTTAAACTGCAAAAAAAAAAAGAATGGTCTAGTGATGAAAACCGTTTTTGAAGAAATTTTGCCATTAACCACAGGTTTTGTATTTCTAACTTTTCTTATGTAATTTGATTTTGAAGTGGCATTTCAAGTAGAGGTCAGTATTTTTACCCTAAATTGTGTACATAACTAAGCAGGATCTTTCAAAAAACTTTAAGGTACTAAATATACATTTTCATTTCCCATTTAAACTACACACTAAATAAGTCACAAACTTAGTTGTACTTTGTATAAAGCACACTGTTGCTTGTAATGCACACTGTTGTGCTGCTTCACCTTTTCACCCCCAGAACCAAAACTGACTGCTGATGCATCACATTCTAACTTCAGAAACACATTTTAGAAGACTGTATTCCCATCCTTTCTTAATTCAGCTTTCCCTTGCTCCCATTTTCTTACTGACCTTATTGCTCTAGCCAGCCTAGCTGTAGTCTGCTTTCCCTAACAGTGTGAGGAAGAAAAACAGATGCACTATAGATTAGTGAAACGTGTACAGGAAGATCACAGTAGGACAGTGATCTAACATGTTCAAAAAGGGCTAGTTTGTGTCAGTTCAGCTTACAGAAAGCGTATCTCTAACAAAAGCTGAAGTTATTCAAAAGGGGCTGCAGCTGAGCAACGAAGGGAGAAATTATACAAGTGTGTCATCTACGCATGTCTAGGGCAACAGGTTGTTTCAAGAGTTCCACCACGCTCCTGTTCCCAACGCCCCATGGCTAATTCAATTCTTTTTACGGAGCTTCCTGCTAAGGTTTTTTTTTTTTCCTTCCAAATTCCATTACAAATTAGAATCTCAAATTCATCCGACGGAAAAAATTGTACATTGAGTCAGGATTCGCAGCGATGGAAAAAAAACCCAAATATTCTAATTCATAGCTACAATAAATGAGAATTTACTATGCTGTGAAATGCTGTGGAATGAGGGTGCACGCTTCTCTGCACTTCTGAAAACAGTAAGAACATTTGTATTTTAAAACCAAACACAGACTATTAAGGGTTTTGTTCCTACTGTACCGCTCAAAAGCAGCTGTTAAAAGGCTTTAATACCTCACAAAGCCTGGTTTCACTAACCACATTCTCTGGAAAGTGACAAACACTATAAAGGAATTGTCTTGGAGAAAAAAAAGCCCTCCTTCATGTATTTGCCTTTAAGTGGCTTCTGAAGAGGATACCTCTAGTTGAGAAACTTCTAGCACTCATGCAGAGATGACCTGCGTGAAGAACTGGCCGCCTGATTAACTATTAACTACTCTCAATAGGATTAGATAATTAAAGACATTGATGACCATTAATTAGGAGGAGGGCACCTTAATTTGTCACTTGATAGGGCCCTTTCAATGATTTATAGGTTAGGGCTACTTGCAATTGTGAAGGGGAGGGGGCAGTGAAGAGAGAGAACCCTTAAGTTACCTTATCAAGTGGCCAGCTAAAAAGGGCAGAGGGTCAAATAAGGGCCAAAGTGGTCACTTAAGGGTGAAGTCCCAAACACCAAAGCAGTGCCAAGCCACATTGACCAGCATTTGGTGATGGAGTAAAAAATATGCTAATTTATTGGTGGCAATTCTCTCTTTTTATGGTTTCAAGCAGTTAAGACAAGTGGCCTGCTTAAGAGCTTTTCATTTGAAAAGAGATTAAACAAAATGGTTTGTCAGGGATGCTTGGCTGTTTTATGTCTTTGTTAAAAAAAAATTTGCCCAGACTGTACCAATGACTATCACATCACCCCAAAAGCCATCTTCCATCTCTAAGCATTACTTGGTTAATAAATACATCAGCTCTAATTGCTTAATAGTGCTATGTTCATTTGCTCTTTAGCAAGATTAAAATGAAATACATCTTTTGTATTACTGCCTTCTATCAGGACTGTCTGCATAAAGGTCACAGAAAAAAGTTTAAATTTAGTAGGAAATTTACTTAAGGACATTAGTGTAAATGATACTGTGTTTAAAATGACATAAAAGAGCGAAAGGTGATTTCAGTAATGCAAAGAAAATGGTTTCTGAATACTGATAAGGACACTTATCCCTCATACCACACACAATTTTAGGCAACATTATACATTAAAATCCCTCTACTGGGGTAATAACATGTAGCTACTTTCCCACCCACTAACACAAGTAAGAGCAAGTCATTAACATTTAATTAAATATGCTCCTGACATCCTTAGAAACATGTCACGCTTTGTTATTGAAGGTTGTGGCCTACTTTCTATGTACATTTTAAACCAAAATAAACTATTTATAACAGACTGGTTTAGTGCAGCAAACGAGACGTTTTTAATCAGAAGGCATATTACGGTATTTCATAAAACCCTTCCGAACAGCAAAACCAGAATGAAATGAATTTACAACATCTGATGCATATTTTATGTACTTTACAAAACGAAACATAAGAGATGGGATTAGCTCCACCTTTTGGGTTCTAAATAGTGAAACAATGTTTCTCTTACCTCAATGGTGAACAGCTTCCTTTTTAATCTAAAAGCAAGGTCCTTCGTGTCTGACACATCACAGATCAAGCTATTAAGCCGAGGAATCTGATGTACATGAACCAAACCTTGTGGAAAGAAAGAGTAAAGGGGGGGGGGGGGGG
>VZRE01014209.1:7920-68696 GCA_013396775.1 Cephalopterus ornatus
CCCCATTGTCAGGGAACTCAAGATTTCAGTTTTTAACTTAAAAAAAATAAAAAATTACTTTCTGTGCTGCAGGAGACCTTTCTCTCCTCCACAAGCATTTATAACAGAGAACGCTAGTCATCTTTAGCTGTAGAAGGAAGCTGTGTTTCTCCAGGGATGGGAAGTGGTAATCAGCTGCAGCTAGAGGGAGGTAAAAATAAACATGCCCTGCCCTGATAGAACTGACTGGTACTGGTGCTTCAAGTAGCCAACAGTATGGCAGAGGTCTGAATGTGTTCTTGTCCCAGAGATGGAAAACACTGCTTCAGGATCCTGATCTCAATCTTCCCTATCTCCCTTCCCCAAAAACAAATCTATAAAATTCAGGCGAGGCAACACTTAATTTAACTACTATGAACACAGCATTAAGGTAGGCGTGAGGATCCCATATTATGCTTTATTATTCTTCCATAACTACTAGACAGGGATTTGTGACAGATGAGAAGTAGGGGTGTTTGCTCTCACTGTCACTTCTACACTTCGTCACTTACTCATAGTGTCCATTCTCTAACACTATTGCTTCATGGACTGCAATATATCAAAAAAATTCATAGCAAAAAGTACTGTGCATCCTTGTTTCTCATTTATTACAATTACAGTTTTGCAGAAGAAGCAGCCTGTCTCACTAGAAGTGACTGAAAAAATACTATAAATGGAAGTAAAACAGTCTATCAAAATCCAAGATTAACATATCTACCCCAAATCAAACCACTAAAATTTATCAACACTTACAAATGCTTTATAATCGCATGACTGGAAGATGAGTTTCTCCGGATGATGTTGCCAATATTGTACAGGCGTTGATGCTGTGGCTTCATTTGGAGGTCGTAAGGTAATTGAAGGCTCTCCCCAGTCCCCTGTCTGAAAATCACAGTTGTTCAAGATATTAGAGTATGTGCAGGCAAATTAAATACAAAGTAGACCTCCACTGTTGTGCTCAATCAACAAGAATTTATTTTCTACGCATAGAGCCATGTTACTAAAATAAGGGAACACAACTCCTACAACATTTTTCGTGATTTAATTTATAATCCAAAATCATCTACTGTAGTGCTTAATGAGGCTTTAATTAAATCTATTTGCTTTGAGAATAAAATCATTAGGCACCGGAAATGTTCCTTAAAAATAAATGTTTACAATACATATATAAGGATGAGAGCACTTGAAAAAAAATCATGAGATGCACAAAAATGCCTTTCACAAATTCTGCTATGTGTTTTACAAGCTTTTCTGCACAGTTAATAAGTCTTCCATTATCCAGCACATATAACTGATAACCAACTTTTCTACATAGCTAAGTGACTGAGACTTTGCTTTGAACTGAAGACTTATACGTTTTTTAAAAACACGAGGCATTCTTTAATCTCTTTATGAATATTTACTTTGATCACCATCTCTTGATGCCTCATTGTGGAGGTAGTAACACTGCCCTTCCACATTCACCATTCTCACTGATACAGGCAATTGCCTTCCTGAGCTGTCATCTCCTCTCTTTCCTCAAAGCCCTCAGAGAACACAGGTCAGACTACCAAACCCCTTTGCAGCACACTCTTCTCCCTTCCAATAGAGTCAATGGAGGCATCACCACAGGTATGTTGCCAGCCTGGTAGTGCTGGTCTGGGTCTCACCTGCCATTGTGTGTTTTTGGGCATGGCTTTATTAGACCTGGACTGACCTCTGGGCCCTTAGGGGCTCCTTCTATCTTGCAGGCCCATGCAAAAAATAATTATTATTCTGAAACTATTTAGCTTTTAACTGTGTTCTCTCCTACTTTTGGTTCACATGTGCCCACATCCTCAGCACCATGGATGCTGCCAAAGCATCAGCTCACTTTAACTGAAAATGACCTGTGGAGAGACTCCTCCGCTTCTCAACCCCTCTTCCCTCCACCACCACTCCCACTTCTCTCCTATTCTGTCTGGTCTGGACTGCCTCTGAATTGCCCTCTTCTTCCCACTCTGTCTTCTTGCAAGCACATTTCTCCTTCCTGATCCTCCTTCTTCCCCTGCTCATTTTCTCTCAAACTATTTTATCCTTTCCTATATGATTATTTCAATTTGGGTTACATGACTTCTTTCTTTACCTGCAGTTATCTCTGTATATTTTCTATCCATGTCATATTGTTATAATATGTGTTGAAGATGACAAGCAATTGTCATCAGCATTTCACACAGAATATGGTTAGAAGTTTAGACTTTTATAGAAAAAAGAAGTTATGCATCAAAAACACATGAAAAAAATCTTATTGAAGACATTCAAAGTCTGGCAAACTATCACATCTTACTAATTAAATCAGGACAGAGTAAACAAAACAAGTACATCATTTTCATGTGTCACAAAATAACGAAATGACACGCATTTGCACAGCTCTGCAATGAAAAGCAAGAGATAAATCTGGAAACATCAACATTACCCTGCCAATATGGTAACGTCAAGCAAGTCGAACCTAGTTACTGTTGACACCATTAGCACATTTACCAATTACACAGTAGTGTAATTTCTGTCTTGCCTAGTTAAGTTGCCTATATGCCACGGATATGACTTTAGCCTTAGATTTTGAAAGGAAAGCAGCAGGAGCAATTGCTCCAATTTTTCGCATTTTGTATCCATAACGTATAAAAACCTTCTATCATATTTAATCTGAAGTGGGAGGTTGATTTCTTTAAGAAGCAGTTCTCCTTATAAAATAAGGTTTCCATCATATTACAAAGGGCAAGGATCTGCGTCCTTGTTATTAGTGGAGTCTGTCTTTGACAGCAAGAGAAGAGGGACTGCACCCATCACAAATTCTCACAGCGTGCTCAGCTGTCTCTTACGAACTGTTCAAGGCCACAGCTAACAGACCACTTGAAATAGTCCTTTTTTTCCTCCTAATAAAGATACACTCCTGCATGTTCTGGGTAAGGAAGCAGAGCTTGGGAGGTACATCTTATCCATTTAGCAAAAGGCTGGTATGATAGAACATGAGTAAATTTAGGACAGAAAAGCTACAAAAGTCCATCTTTTGACCACTGTTCTCTCCACTAAGGAAGCACGGGGATGGCGGTGCCATGTTCTACTGAATAAGTGACCGTGGGTAGTGCTCCAAACCCTCCTGTTGCACTGCTCAGCGGGTGGCTTCCCTACATGCAGAAAAGGGATGGAACTGACAAATGAAGCAGGGAGTAAGTAAGGAGTAAAATGAATACATAATTTTACAGTTTGCCTCCCTTTTGCACAGACAGTATGAAAAGCACGAAGAACTACATTTCTTTTGTCTGTAAATAAAGGGCGGTAAAAGAGGAACAGTGATTACCTCTTGTTTTGGTTCAATTTTATAAAGGAAAAAATAATCATGGGGGAATGAGAAATAATCTTCAACAAGGCTAGTAACACTAGTGTATGAAACACTTAGAGAGGGACTGTGTGTAGACTGTTTGTTTGTAAGCATTAATTGCTCTATAAATATAACCATCCTAGTACCTACTCCTTTTAAATTAGACAAAACCGAATTGTCAAGATTTCTATACTTTTCTCTAGGATTTTCTAAACATGCAATAGAGCTGAGGTTAGAGGAATGCAGGGATACAGGATTTCTGCTGTTCCTGACAAACCACTGCACCCAGAGAGCTTTCATGTATTTTGGTCTGTCTTGTAGAGGGAGCAGCTACTAAGAAAAGTTGCATAAAATTAAACATCAGAGGTATAGATTTTTTTTTTTCAGGGAAGAAAAGCTTTTAAACAAGATTTAGACAGCTGAATACATTCAAAAATCTGTGTCTAAAAACCTCAACAGGAAGAAAGGGAGCTCCTCGGCTGACTGCGTCTAGTCAGATTTTGAAATTCTGTGATTTAGGATATCATGGTGGCAGTTGACTTCAGGCAAAATACGAAATAGGACCATCTTCGACCTAGAGGAGACTTGAAACAACAAGGCTCAACCCCAGGATGGAAAAATATAAATTACTAGTAGTCCTAAATCAGAGGAATTGATGTGGAACAATTCATGGGTGACGTACTGAGATTCAGGTCCTTCATAAGCACCTAATACACTTTCAAGCAGTACAGAAATGTTCATAAATCGCCATGCAAGACCAACTATAATGTTTGATTTAAATTTTAAAAATAGATATGATAGGATAAGGATTTTCTGGTTTGAATATTTAATTTGCAATTATAAGAAATAATCAAACATTTAAGCTTATGTATTCTTTATGACACAATATACAGATGGAGATTTTTATCTCTCTGATGAAGTAGAAAAGCAAGAGATAATTTATTCTTCATCTAACTTTACAGCTCATCAGACAGCTGTGCAATTTATCACATGGTTTTTGCTGTATTGCCTGTGTTTTAGTATTCTAATGTCCCCGTGCCTTTAACCAGCACCTTTCCTCTCTTTGGCCTCTGCCAGCTTGAAAAAGAATATTTTTTGCTCCACATTTTGCAGATACAGAATTTATAATCAGAAAATGGTCTCAAGTCAGGTTCCAGAGTGACAAGGATTCAATCCTTTTACAGGGACAACCTTAAAGACCAATATCTTGTGCTCTTGTAGTGCTTTCTAACCCTGAAAATCAGCAGATGTGGACTTCTCAGTGCTTTACAAAGGGTCAGATGCTTGATGTCAAATGAGCTACACAGGCTGATTACAGCTATTAAGTATTTTTTTTTACAATTGTTGCACATTTTCCTATCTCATCTTGCTTTCTGAGAAGTGTATTTGACTCATACTGAAGGCACCTGGATGCAGAGGTAGTCACAGATAAGAAGTAACCTTAATACAATTCTATAAAAATCTAATACCTCCCTCGTCTTTTTATAAAAATGTCAAGTTAAAACCCCTCCCTGCTTCAAGGAAGAAAAAAACAAAAAGGCCTGGGTTTGAGTAGTTTGAGTGCAGTTATTTTTAACAAGAACCACATCTTATAACTTTTCACCTGTTTTTTTCATGCCTGGTTATGGTAACATGCATTAGTCACCATGACAACAACAAATTGGAGCACACACGGATACAACACTTCTGGCTGAAAAATTAATAATTTTCTCCCTGTAAAAATTTTAAATGCTCTGCAGACCAGTCAAATCCTCATTGTTTCCTTATGCTTTAATTCCTAGACCGAGAGGAATTTTTTAAGCTCCTTATATTTTTGGCTCTTGAAATAATGGGAACAGGTTTATGGCGTACTTCGATTTTAAAAACTTCTAAAGCTTGGTAGCCAAAACGTTCCCTCTTTGGCAGAAATGTTCCAAGGAGGCATAACAAAAAATCAGGAGAAATCTACAGCTCCTCTGAAACACTCAGCTGGAACAACTGGCTGTCGTCCTTACCACACTGCAATACGGATCACCAGCATCACGTGCACAGCCTTTGTGATTGTCATAGAAGTGATAAAAACCCAGGGCACCATCAGCATTACCTCTAACTCCCCCAAAAGCGCCTCCGCAAACACAGCGTGTACCTCAGCTGGGCAAAGCCTATGGGCTGACACAGAAAGGGCAGCACAACACACCATGGGGGTGAAACTGTGCAAACCGAGCTGTTTACACGGTTTCCCGCTTTGGAAAAGTGAGAGAACGAAAACATCAGGAACAGAAGTCAAAGCTCCCCCTGAGCAAGACTGCTGCTGGCAATGCCCCCACGTCCTGTATGTATGTACACCATACAGCCAACATACGCTAACCACATGGCACGACACACGGATGTGCGCACACATAATCCCCAAGGAGGGCAGACAAGTTATGAACTTTCGTTACCATTTCAGCGACACAACACCCGTAGATAACACCAAGGCAACAGACTGTACATCCATAGAGTGACAACATAGCCATTTATTACTGTATCTTACATTATGAACCTGATGAATCGATGAGAAAGGATATCCTGCATTCTGGTTGGTCCAGATCTCACAGACCGAAGACTGCTAATATAAACAGAAAACTGTATCTCATCTTGTAAATATTAATGCACTGCAACTGCCAAAAGGCAAGCATAATTAGGAAAAGACTTGCAATAATATTAAAGAAGGAAGTAAAATAGCTGTTAAACGTAATTTTTATTTATTTGCTGACAAAATATTTTTTGACTGGCTGGAAAGAAGCATAGCTTATTCAGAGACTCTAGAAGAGGTTTCAGACTGTGAGTACAAGAAAACAATTTAGTCAGAAATGCTTGTGAGATAAAGTTATGCAGACATAAACAGAAAACACAGAGAGTAGAAGAAATACCGGTTACTTTCAGGTTTTGGCAGAGAAGAAGTTTGAAGTCAACATCCTAATTAAGTTTTGAGACTTAAATCTCTCTCTGCTGGAGACTTTCACAGGTCGAGAAAAAGGGAAAAATCTGGCAACACAATCAATGTTTTCTCTGTAACAATTACCAGAAAAGAATGCAACGCAATCAAGTGAAGCAGCTGCCCACCATCTCCTTCCAACAACAGGTCCTTTGCATTCAAAGATACAGATAATATCACCTTTGGTATTGACTATGACCCCAAAGTGTAAATGAAAGGTTTCAGTCTACCTTCTACATTATTGTACAGAGTCTGTAATAGCAAAGCAAAGTCAGCATACTGTAGCATCTCTAGCAAAAGCAACAGAACTAGGCAAGCACAGCGTTCAACCAGCATCTTTTATATATTTCCTTGTTTGGACACTCATCAAGAAAGCATCTGTGGCACCTCAGCAAAAGCTAAGATAACATTTTTCAGTAGCCAGGCAACTAAAACAAAGCATCAGACGTAGGATCTGCCCACGCTGTCTTCAGCAGGCAGCAACAAAAAGCAATCAACAGACATGAAAAATGCAACTGCAGCATCCAGAATAGATAGCAATTAATATACCAGTAATTTAACAACAGCAGGAATGTGCATTGCTGGTTCTTGTCAGCAGTGGCAGCAGGAATACTCAAAGCAACCCAAAAAAGTGCAACTCTTCTTAAAACATGGCTCTTGCTCTTACCTTTTGTAGCCTGCAACCTGGCCGCCTGGTTGGTGACAGACTAGGATATCACTTCTGGTTACTGTCAGGAAAGCCTGGCATCCTCTGGACTGACTACAGAGCGTTGCCAGACAGACTGGTGGCTGCCTAATGTTGTTAATAGTCCCTTATTTCCTTAATGATCTGAAATGCATGAGCACGAATCCCTCCCTCCAGCTTTAGTAATTCTTAAACTTTCATGTAACTGGTTAATTTTATCTCCTTCATCTTGCTTTTGCAGTTATTTGCTTCTCCTTTGTGAGGTGCAGGGCTCTACATTTTGATAGCATTAGATAATAAAAACTTTGATTTTTGCAAAGTCTTCTCCCTCATCTTCTGCAACTTGCTACAAAACAGTCCTCCACACGATGACCAAATAGTCTCAGTGCAAGGTCACTGCTGCACTACTTCTGCTCTGCCATCATTAGAACAGTGCACTAGTTGGTACTAATGACATTTTTTTGTGTATGTCAAGCAAACTCACTTCTGGATGCTCTGGCCATGCTCATTGCTGTGATACCTACCTTTGTTTGCTTGAGGACGAGAAGATTTCTGAATAGAAATCCATGGCAGAAGGTTGTGCCTCTGCTTTTCAAGAGAAGAGTAAAGAGAAGGCATTTCCATGCCAGAAGCAGCATACCCAAGCATCTGGTAATCAAGACGACTTATTGCAGTGCTATTTGGACACAGTCACTGAGGTCCTGAAAGCAGCAAGGTAAGGCAGCAGGGTACTGTATGCTGGCAGATGTTTTATTTCTCCCCGGCACTGGCATGGAGTTGCCATGATGCCGTCACATTGTGCAGCTGCTTCTCACCATCTTGATAATCCTAAGACAAAAGTGTGTCCTTAAATCCTGCCCCTCTCAAGGCCTTGCCTTTAAGGACTGGTGTGGGGCCTCAGCCAGATCAGCTGTGAGCTGGAGCAGCAGCGGCGTGCGGGGGTCTCCCGGCAGAGCTGCCATAGCGGTCCTGCTGTGCTGCGGCACCTACAGCTATAAATACTATAAATATGTCGCGTACGTCTATCGGCTGCTTGGGTGCCAACTCAGGGACAGGAAACACAACACTGCAGTCAGTGTGGGCACAGCCTTTAAGTTGTCTCATTTAAAAACAGGGCAGGGAATAAATTCTTTTTTACATGTGCCAATAGTACCCATCCTGCCCCTTCCTCCCAGTTCATCTTCTCCCAGATGAAGACACAGGGGTTAGGGCACTCTCCCCATGAACTGGGAACTCTTGATTTCATGCCCCTCTCTGACTGAAGGGACTCACATCTATGTATTTCACCTTTCTCTTTCACAGGTTAAAGCAGCAGCAGAAGGCAGGCTGTCTTCAATCCCTTTTATAAATGGGAGGAAGTCCTTCCAATTAATTCTTTGGGAAAAGAAGAGTGCCCAAAGAGTGTCTGAAGCACTCACATATGAGAGACAAGTTTTGGGTCCAGGTCTTTGCTTCAAGAACTGTTCAAATTAAATACCCCCATAAGACATACCTACTCCCAGAATTAAAGGTTTTGCGGATCTAGGCTTAAGCTAAATCATCTTTAAATACAGGTGACTTGATTTATTAAATCAACAATAAATCAAGTGGACCAGCAGAAACAGAATTTCCCACGAGTGTATGAATGCCCAGTCTGAAGGGCAGCAGTGCAAAACTCATTACTCTGTTTTGTACTCATTATTGTTTGAATGACTAAGGTACTGGAATGCAGTACAGAAGGAACATTAACTTTACGGATGGTAATGAATTCAAATTCAGAACACAACCTTTTCCTTGCACCACTGTAAAAATATTTAGCATTTACTATATACATATTTTATATTTTCAAAGAGCTTAAAGTTTTTAATGAATTATGAAATCCCCAGGAGAAGTACTCAAAGTTGCATACCCCTGTGCTGAAGAGGAAGGAACCAAGGAAAGGAAAAAGGTTAAGTGAGTATCTGAGGCCAGAAACTCAGCAGTAGGAGGAATAATGGAGATCAGGCTTCAAACACTCACAACTTTCAGCTCCCAAAACATATGCTCTCAAAAAAAAGGTAAAAAATTCAATCTGTGCATACACTTCTACCATAATAAACACAAATACACCTGGGCACCTAATACCACTGATACAAAGGTTATGTGGAAAAGAGTTTAGCAAAGAATATTTTCCTAAGTAATATGGTAAAGATGAGCAAAGAAATAGCATCTGCTATTGTCTGATTAGTATCAAACATGCCATTATCTTAATACTTCTCAAAAGATAAACGCTTACAAGTAACGTCACAACAAGACTCTGCCATTGTACCATTTTTGTGGTGTCCCAGGCATAAAAGGTTTCCCCATCTGGTCATGCTGGGACATGACTCTGACAGGCAGGATGGGCAAAGGAAGAGAGAAAGTTTCATAAAGTGAGCAGAATTATCCAAGGAGAACTTTAGGCTTTCTCCCTATAAACAAAGAAAACTTGGTTGATAACCTCAAGAAAGAAAGAAACCATAAGATTGTTCATAGAAATTATATGCTTTCTAAGGAGACGAGGAGCAGGAGCTGTGTGGAAGGAGTCCAGAAGTATTCATTACAGCTCAGTGAATTTCACTCGATGGCACTTTGGATGTTAAGGATTTACCTAAATTAGGAGCAATTATCCTTGAAAAGTCATAGAAAATACTGAAAGGACCAAAGAAGGGCTGAAAGAATATTTTAGATGTGAAAAAAGGGAGACTCAGAAACTTATAGCCAGCCTAACTGCAGAGACCAGCAAGTGACTGTTTAAAAATCCAACCACCATTCCCTGATTCTCACGACCTTCTGACATCACTCCTGGCCATCTGAAATAAACTCAGAAACATATGTATGCATGTGTGTATATTTACATCTATGCATACATTATGGAGAATAAAAAAAAGTGTAATATTGCCTGCCATGTGTTACCAAGACAGCTTCTATGGGCCAAGAAAAATTCAAGATGTTTATAATGAGGTTCCTCAGTATGAATCACCTCAGATCACATTTCCTTCCTTTGTTGGAAAACTAGCCAATTAAATCAGCAGCAGCAAGGAGAAGTAGTGCAAGACTTGGACACTGTGTGACTCCTGATGCAACAACAGATGAACAACTCCCATACACATACTCAGCGTGAATCAAATGCAGCGGTTGCACAAGAAGTTGAAATACACCTATCGAGAATAATTATTGGTATTTAGGCACAAATGGACTGGAACATGCCAAGGCAATCTGCAAGGACCTGCTCCATGCTGTGGCTTGGAAGAGTATTAAGGCTCTCTTAAGGAGGATCCAGAAGTGAGGGGCTTTTCAGAATGTGGAAAAAACTGAAAACGGATCTGATGAACTAGAGAAAGTCAGATAAAATTCAGTAGGATTACATACAGACATAAGATAGCAAACAAATTAGCAGAGTGATTTAGGTTGTGAGAGGACAAAAAAGATCTGAAAGTTTCAGTATACCGCAAATTAGGTAAGGGCAGTCTTTACAATGAAAAAGGAAATAAATCACAGGATAATTCATGCTGTAAGGGAGCTCAGGAAATCTCCATTCCAACTCCAGCTCAAGGCAGGAGCAGCTGTGAGATGGGACCAGGTTGTTCAGGGCTTCATCCAGTCAAGTCTTGAAAACCATTGAGGACAGAGATTGGGTAGGCTCTGTGAGCAACTTGTTCCCCTGCTTGCTTCTCTGCAGTGGGAGGAAATTTCTCTTGGCACCAAGTCAGCGTCTCTCCACTTTCAGTTTTAGTACCCAAAGCCACCTCTTCTCCAGCCAGCTCTGGTTGTCCAGCCTCTCCTCGGAGGGCAACTGCTTCAGCTCCCGACCATCTTGGTGGCCCTTTGCTGAATTTCCCTCTCCTAAATAAAAAAACCCCACGTATTCAATAAAAGTAGCATGGAAGGAACTTTTGTGCCATATGGGGCAGCTAGCAGTGAGGTCTTATATGGGGTGGCGTCCAGTTTCAGCCACTGCAGTGCAAGGAGAGAGTCCAGGAGAGAGTGACAACAACAAACAGAAGTCTAGAAAATACCAGGGCATAGCTCTGGTTAGGAAAATATAGGCACCAAAGGTTTATTCAGCCCTGAGCTGGTCTGAGTAGAAGTTGTTGGTGACTCCTGATCTTCTGCTCCCTTTTCCACCTCTCCTCAGCAAGGTCACCCTCTCACACTTCCACGTGGCAGAGATGGTGCACAGGGAGAAGAGGAGCTGCTGAACATAATCTCTGGGCTTATTCCCCTGCTGCCTCCTCCTCTGTGTTTCACCACAGGGCTGAGCCTCGGAAAATTGCTCCCACCTCCCAGTGCTGCAGCTCCAGTGAGGCACAGGAGGGAGAGAGAGAAACAGCAGCAAACCCCACTCCCCCTGATGCGCATAATCTAACTCACTAACTATATTCAGTCTAGCTCCAAAAAGGAGGATAATTTTGGATAAAATCCCAGAAAAATCAGTCTTGGTATGGCAAACAAACTTTTAAGGTGCAACAGCTGAAAGAAACAAATGAAAATTGGATCAATGGGGCTGTCTGGCCACTTTTGTAATTGCAACTTCAAATATTTTAAGACCATGGGAGAACAGTTGTGCCATCTAAATAGATGCTGCTTCCCTGAATGTTCCCAAGGCTCTGGGGAGAGCTTGTCTTACCAGCAAGAGTAACTGCAAATCCTCCTTCGAAAACAAGATCTTGAGAGATGGAGAATGAAATTTGTACTTCTTTTAGAGAAGCAGAAACTCGAAATATAACTTCTTATTAGAGTCACATGTTTTGCATTGATATATTTCTTTTGCTTCTCCTGAAAATACTTTACATGAAAATTTCCAGAAAATCACCACCCCCTTTAGGCTGGCTCTCTTGCAGGCAGGCGGTGGGTGACAAGGGGGAGCAGCAACACCTCGCTCCAAGTCAGTGCACCCAGTGAGGTTTCACAAGAAGGTGTGTGCCATGGCCAGCACACCCAGGGAAGGAGGCGACTGACCCAGGACCACAGCAAGCCTGCAAAGACTGTCCTCTCCTGTCCATGTCAGGGTAAGAAGCAAAGCCTCTTCCTGCACTACATTGAGTGCTGTACGTCCCATGCACCTCCACCTCCTGCCCCACAGAGAGACACACTTTGCACTTATTTCTCTGATGAGAAAAGCCTAATCACAGAGGTATGCTTCTCTCTCACCCAGCCAGCGCAACACCCTCCTTCACACTACAGCCATCTTCTCCTTAGGCAGCTGTTCTCACCCAATTATGATCAAGCAGACCAGAGTTAGGTTCCTGCTAGGGAGGACAGACCAAGGGCCTTCCCAGGGGTTTGTCAAGGTCATAGCTGCACTGACTGTGGAGGTGCAGCTTTACAGTCGCAGCTCAGGCTTCATGACTCCCACTGGGCAGACAAGCTTCTTCTCATTGACGACACCCCTTCTGCTGGTACTGCCATCTACCCGTGTGCCACAGCCTCTTAACCTTGCACAGAGGATACAAACTTCTGCACAAACACCAGTGAAGATTATGAGATTTTAATCCCTGAACATTAGGTACACGTATCTACATTTTTGCCGACCTCCCCCCCAACCCCCCCCAACAACAAAAACAGAAGAGCACCCCAAACTCTAAGTACAGCTTTCTTCCAGGAGCTCAAAAATTTAAATGTTAGATATTAAACTTCAGTTTTCATGCAACCTTTTCAATGTAGAGCCTCTAGTTTACAATATTGAGTGTGAGAAACAGTAAATTAATTAAGAACATCTGTCCTCTTCTTGATGTAGTATTTATGGCTTTAGTTTGGATCATTAATATTGAATATAGAAGCAGTTTCCTTAATTCCATATGCTGAAGCAGCATGTAGTTATGATCCACATAACATGACTTCAGTTCCTAAATGTTAGCTTCTGTAACATTCATGAAAAAATTCTATCTTTCTATTCAAGCAGAAATTAGGTAGATTTTTTTATAATGTCTTTATCAGTTTACTTGTCCATTGCCCAGAGAAGTGGTGGATGCCCCATCCATGGAAGTGTTCAAGGCTAGGTTGGATGGGGGCTCTGAGCTATCTGGTCTAGTGGAAGGTGGGTTGGAACAAGATGATCTTTAAGGACCCTTCCAACCCAGTTGTGGTTCTAAGACTGTGAAATGCACAATACTCGCAACAGATCTACGGATGAAAATTTGCTGAAATTTACAGCTCAAGATACAGCTGCCTATGGCATTAACATCTCTGCGAATTACAAAAAAAAGAGCCCTCAGCATCTATACCATACAATTGATTCAGTTAAGCATTTTTCTTTTGAAGTTAAATTCAAGGTTGTCGCAGTTCAGTCATCTTTCCATATTGAACAAAAAGCACCTAAAATATGAACTATAGAGCATTTTGTTTGGATTTTACATATTTGTTTCTAAAATAGCTGTCTATTTATCCTCACAACATCCACTATTTTATGCTTATTAAAAAATGGAAATAAGAAACCTTAGAAATAAAAAGACAATGAATCTAGACAACCATATTTTTGTATTTATTGCTTCATAAATCAACTAGTAAAGAATTCTGTTATTTGAAGAGTAATTTCAACCATTGATAAAAACCATACTTCATAGCTGCTTAGATAATCTCATTTTACACACTGGTATTCTCTTGGGCATATTTTCGTTCATTCAAAGTAATCATTAAATCCTTCCAAAGCAAAGAAGGAGACAGAAAAACAAACAGGAAACAAGTAAATAAAAAAACGCACACTGTGGTTAAAGTTAGAAAACTAAAGGTGAGTTCGGCTCCTTCAAACTTTCTGTGTCACCTTACTCAACCTGAAACATCCCTATACCTCAGTTTTCTTAACCGTAAAATGGAAAACATGATTTTAAACCACACAGCCCCACAGTGCACTGGAAATACAAATGCATTAGTATCTGCTAAGTATTTGGAAGATATTACTGAGTGGAAGGTATTATTTCAGAAAGAAGCAAAATTATTTCACAATTTTAATATAAACCTGCCTTTACTAATTCTGTCCTTTGTTCTTATTACACTTTTCCTCTACTGTAGATAGAACATCTATTGTACTAAATCCATTTAAATGATTGTCCCCTGCAAAACAATCCTAACCTGGCAATTAATTATTATATCTTACAAAATAATGTTAAATGCAGAATCCCAACAATTGGGATAGCTTTACTTCAAACTTACTATGCAGCCATTACAGTGACATTAATCTCATCATCAAGAACACTCTTAAGCTATCTTGTGTTTTAGGAAAAGAAAAAAAAAAAAAAGGGAAAAAAAAAAAGAGCCCTCAGATCATGGGAACCAAAGAATCAAGAAAGGCTTTCAAAACCAAGTCTGAGTTCAGCATCTCTGTGAAAGAACTTCTCCTGACAGCCTTTGTGAACAATTTTTCCAACCCTCTGAGACCTTAAAAAATCTCTTCCTTCCACCAAAGCCCACTGCAGTGCTCCCCATATGGGCCACAGCGAAGTTTATACTGCTAGAAAGGTTACTTTGACTCATTACCAGTTTGTCTTCCCAGAGGCAGACACTGGCTGGAGCTTTCCCCAGAGCCCTAGAGGCACCTGCCCACTGCCTCCCAAAATGATAGACCTCTTCCATCTCGGGGTGCACTGCAGGTTCAACATCATGGGAGAGTGTGCATCAGCATTAGCCTGTCCCAGCTCAGCTTTTGCGTGGGCAGGGCGATTCCCGCACCTCCCTGCGTGGCTGCCACAGGAAAGGTGGGTTTGGCCTTGGTCCAGGCTAGGGGCAGGGTGCAGTGCTCTCAACACCATGGCAAGAGGTCTGATGGACGATGGTGGCTAAAAGCACCATATGTCACTGGCTGGCACAATAAATAGTCACAGTCTCAGGGCTGGCAGTCTGGAACATGCTTGCAGCTAGTACCTAAAGCTTCTCTGCTGCCTAGAGGAATTGCAAATCCTAAAGATGTGACATTTTAGCTGGTGTATTTTAATGAACTTAGCTATGATTCCTTTTAACACCCAAAGCTCTTCCCTGCAAATATTTCAGGGGTGAATGAGGAGCCCAATCCCTTCGATGGGACTCCTCCTTTTGATTTTGGTTCCAAAGTACTCAGGATTTGTCTGTATGATTTCATTTCTATTTTAAAGGTTTAGGCAATCTTAAGAACAACCTCAGCTATTTTAAACCGCATTAATTTGATCATACTAACCTACAGTTTGCAGGCTCAGAATTCAACATCCACAGTCAATGATGACTCAGGCTACTCATTCCTTTCTGCATTTTTTTCTCCTTTTGTTTTTTTTTAAATAAACCATCTCACCACCTCCTGTATTACTATTTTGGCAGTTGTGATTTATACAACCAGATATCAAAGACTTTCAAAGTTGGATGACCAACTGGAGGGTTGGATGACCAAATCTATTCCGGTGGAGAATCTAAATTGGTTAGACTCATTGTTTATGTTAGGATTTTCCCCTCTTAGGTCACAAACAGTCTGCTAGGGAACTGCGAATGAAGGTACATGCTGGCCTTGAGACAAAACCACCCACATGAAGTAAATTTACATCAGTGCTTCCTCCAGGAAACAAAGAGTTGTATTACTTACAAGCATGATTATGGTTTAGGGAACTGTTTAAACCCATCTAGCAGATCAAAGGAAAACAGACTTAAACTGCTGTGCTCGTTGTTTAACAAACACTGGTTGATTGATGCAAAGATCAACATGCTTGCTGACTCCCAGTAAAAGTTTAGTGAAAACACAGGCCATAATAAAGATGGAAACATCCAGTCTCACCATTTCATCAAAATATCTTCAGATTTTAGATTTTTAAATGAGGCTAAAAATAGTTTTATTCTAACATTTTTGAAATAAAATGAAGTTCATGAAAGCTATACAATGAATAAGGTCTCAACACTGTGTTGGCCTCTCTCTTTGAGGCCATAAAAATGCTCATTAATCTCATCATCAAGAACACGCCAAAAACACATTCAAAACATCACAGCATACAAGATGTCTTTATGCATGTTTGTATACTAACAGCATCCAGTAAACATGCAGATCCATACAGCAGCATGCAAACAGCCTAGCAAAGAGAGGGTTAAGATAAAGAATATCCTCAAAGCAATTCCAATAATCCCTCTAGATCACTGTGTTTGTGAGAAGTATTCTAGCTGGAAAGCAGGCCTCGTATCAGTTCAGAAATTGCTGCTGATCCGACACAAGCCAAAGGAACCGGCAAACTGCAAGGAGAAAGCTGCTAGATAAAAGAAACCAAAACAAAATAAAACCAAAAAACAAACACACAGAGCAGAAGGCTTATGTTAAGAGTCAGTTGGATCTCCTGTATTTTCCAGAAACCATTATTGTACCTTTAATTTCAAGGAGGCTTTGGGGGAAAAGATTGAAGGAAATATAGTTCATTTTAGCAAAGTACATATTGCAAAAAATAAATTTAAGAATCTATTTTTGGGCTTGAATGGTTGAAGAAATCCCTGATTAGCCTCTTAATGGGGTGAGTCCAATTTATTGAGAATGATCACCAGAGGGAGTCATTGACTTTCCCATTAAAGTCAAAGGGAATTTTACATACATCAGGAATGCAGAATTTGGGGGCAGAGCTGAGAAAGACTTCAAACAGACTGGAGTTCAGGGACTAACACAAGCCACTGTTTTATGGATTTAATCTGAATCCATTTTCCCTTTTGGAGTCCCAAAGGATGACTTATACATTCCATGGTTAAAGTTAGACAGAAGGCACTGAAGTCTTTAATTCAGTTGGTACACAGTCTCACAACAACAGCAAAAAAAAAATCCCAGCACTTAATTGGTTTTAAAGCAGTTTGGAGTGGTGCAAATAATAACTTCTCAATTTTCACTTTGGACATGCAACATATCACAGTCCTTCTGAAAATGCAGTATTTAACAGCACAGAGAAAATCTCCAGGTATCGTATATGAGAGTACATCATACCTCTTGCTAATATCAGGACCTCAAACAGTAAAAGAAAAGAGTAAAATGGAGACAGAAAGAACAGTTAGCATGGGGTCTTTGTGTTGTTTTGGTTTGTTTGATTTTTTGTCTTCACTATTAGTGACTAAAAGAGGAAGTGAGAATAGGGATTTGTGAACGAAGTAATAAAATGAACTAAGTAGATGAACCAGCCTACTCAGCCGTGAGCAAGCATGCATTTTACGCTCAAACACCTAAATTTCAAAGAAATATTTTCATGTTAAGAACTTGGCTTTTCTTTGCTGGACTTCATCTCAACCTTGTTCTTGCCGCAGAAGCCCAGCAGACTTTTGTTTGGAAACAAGTTCGTTCACTCGGCAACTTTCCCCTTAATTCTGTACAATAAAATTATATAGCAGAAAATTAGGAGATTAAAAAAAGACAAGGCAAGAGGCCCACCCAAACAAATGCAATTTCACTTCTCTAGAAACGTCCTCTGAACAAATGGAATTCAATTTGTTTCTGTGTTCCCAGGTAATGGCAGCACCTTGTTTTCTTTGTTTATTTAATTACTTCTTGTTCATGCAATTAGCTGACAGACTGCAGCCTTTTGTTCATTATAACATAATTATTTGCATAGCTGTTTCCATTTTGAGCTTGAATTTTGGACAGAAGCTCTATTTTCGACTGTGGCAGGCAAAGCCACTGCTGGGAAGCCTCATGCAGGGCAGCATGCAGCAACCTGCTCCTTCATGGAGTGAGTGGCTCCAGAAGCTGCCCTCGCTGCCCATCTGCTTCTGACGGCAAATCAAAGCCCTATTTCCAACACGCAAATTAAGACCTGGCTGTCTTTCATCACAGGTACCACCAAAAACCAGCTGAGTTCATTTTAAAGCGTTTTCACCAACAGGCTGTCCATGCATAATTTTCTGCCCCTTAGACTGGATATTAGGAGAAACTTCCTCACTGAAACGGTGGCAGGCATTGGAACAAGCTGTGCAAGGGAGTGATGGAATCGTCATCCCTGGAGGTATTCAAAAAACGTGTAGGTGGGACTCTTGGGGACATGGTTTAGTGGTGAACATGGCAGTGCTAGGTTAAGGGTTGGAGTTGATGACCTTAAGGGTCTTTTTCATCCTAAACGCATCTAAGGTATCACTCCGGTCAATATATACTTAATTTAAAATTATCAGTACTCTTTCAGAGATTGGATGAAAAAAATTTAGAGGTATTTTTAGCTTTCTTTCATGAACAGTTTGATTTAACATTCAGTTCAGTCTAGTGCTGTTGTGATGCTGAGTTTTTGCACCATTAAATTTTTTTTTAAACACTCAAGATATATCTCCAGATCACAGAGTTTTGCAGAATGCTGACCCTCTCCATTAATAAATGCAGCAATCACCACCCTCCAAGTCCTCTGAGTTTCTGGCAGTGAACTGATGTCAGCTTATTTTTATCTAGGTTGCTCAGAAGTTGAGGAATCTGCACCTTCTTACAGGAATAAGAGGCAGAGTCAATGCAGGGGGAAGACTGTATGCTCTGGTGCGCAGAAGCCACCTTCATCTCAGCCTCCAGGCACCTAAACACCCCCGAAACTCTACCTCTCTGGAGAAACTATACACCAACATACCAACTTACACTGTTTGAAGTACAGAGAGCTGGAACAGACAGCTGGGAAAAATTGTCAACTTTTGTCACTTACAATTCAAACTTCATAAATGACCCACTGCTCTGGTCAGGATTAGTTCTGTGAATAAATGCAGCAAGGGGCAGCCTTTCAAGAGCACTGTTTTAGTCCTACCTGTGCCATCTGCCTCTCCAGCTTTGACCGGGGAATATCATCAAAATAGTTTTCATTTCTTCGTCTCCTTGCATCGCCCTGCATGATAATGTGGGGAACGTCCAGGGAGCCACCAGTAGTGAAAGTGCTTTGGCTAAGTGATGGAGACAACTGAGGAGGAGTGTGGTTACCGCTGGGTTCCTGAGCAGAGAAGAAAAATGCAGCATAAAAACAGCATATTATTGACTTCAAACCACACATTTAAAAGTGTATTTGAATGGCTCACACTAAAAAAAATAACAATTCCTGCAGTAGAGGTTACTGTGGATGAACTTTTGAGATTTGCTACCTAAGGTGCTAAGCCCATGCGGAAGGAAAAATAATTCACTATTTACACGAACTAGTGGCAAATTTCCTCTCCAAAACTTCCTTGTGTAATATATACTCCCTTCTAGGACTGCTGGAGAGATAAAACAGTGAGCTACTTCTTGTCAATGCCCAAATAAAGCCATGATTTAGGACTAGCTATTTGTAAGATGAAATACATTCTCACCACTTCTGAGCAGCCGCTCTGAGCAGTGAAAGTGATTTGAAAGTGATTTGAACTCTAGCAACATCTCTTGCTGGAAAAAAGAAATGCATGTCCATTTACACAGTATAGACAGTTTGTTGCAATTTTTATAGGTTTTGCAGAACATCCATTTTAACTTGAAGCACCAGATATCAGACACAAGCTAAGTAGCAATTCCTAGAATGCATGAAAGCATCAGAGTGCAAATATTTTACTGGCCTTTTCTTGTTATCTCTGCTGAACTGTAACCTTGTATCAGTCAGTGCGCAAATACCACACTGAATTGATACATAAACTCTATCTAATAAATAGGTAAATGGGTCCTCCTGATCATACATTTTACCAGAATCTGCTGCCACACCGCTCATTTGTAGCCACCATTTGTATGTTTGGAAACAGCTATTCTCATGCACATCACATCACCTGTTCAAACACCAACTACAAACATCAGTGCCCAGCTCTACTCTTCAACATTCTTGGAGATCCATCAGAAGGAGCAGAGACCTACAGCCTACAGGCCAGACAGTCTGCGTCTGTGCCACCCCAGCGTGGGCAGTAAAACACTGCCAATAGCAACTGAACGGGGAAACGTTCCCCCTCTCATGATGTAGGTTACTGGGCTCAATTTATCTGACACAAGAGATTTCTCTGATAGTAAGTTCTTTGGAGGCAGAATGTACCCAGGAGCATGTTTGCACAGTGCAGACTTTCTCTAAATCACCTGTTGCTGTAATACTCTATTTCAATACTGAGCAACAAGAAGGGACCTGAAAATATTAGAGGAAGCAAAAACCTGCACCAGTGTGCATGGAGGGGAAAAAGTTCTGCCTTCTTATTTAAAGAGAGAATTACATTGGATGATTCATGCATGATTAGGTTGAAGCAAGCCCAGTTCTGAAAAGCATCAAGGTACTTTACTCCATGCTGTTAAGAAACAAGATCTGGTGTAAGAAATCAGAGAGTAATAATCTCTCCCAAATGGAAAAGAAAAGGATTCAAGTCATAGTAACACCTGATGTTAACATTTGAAGTGTAGGAGTCTATGTGACATTATTCCTTGCAATCACACTAATGGATTAGTATTTTTCATTCTGGCTCTAGTCAACCAACAATATAGGGAAATATAGTTAAGCAATTTTTAATTACCTTGGATTTTTTTTTTTAAATTCTCTTTCTTGTGATCTGAGACAAGCAATCGACATTTCCCAGGGCAAAGAAAAGAGTGTTTTCCTCTTAGGAATAGTCTTTTCCCTCCTTCACAAAAATCCACCTACATTTGGCCCAGTTACAAGCTTCTGAAAAGCTGTAGTCTGCACATGCTCAGGAGGTCTGGTGGGGCATAATCTCTGAAACCTACCCTCTCTGAGCCTGACAAGATGGTGCACATACCTCTGCCCTGAAAATCACCTGAGTACAGGGACACCAAACAAGATCCTCTTTGCTGCTTCAGACAGCTAGGTAAGCCCTCTTTGCTCCGAATCATGATTCACCCACTGTTATTGGACTGATAGGGCTGTCAGTGCATCAAACAGACAGATGACCGTGCAATGAACATGTAGATTCCAGCTTTCATCGAGTTTTTCATATTTCATCAAATTGAATGTAAAGAGGAAGTTCACTCTGAGATCTATATTAGAAGATTGCTCGCAAGGTAATGCAGACAAGAAATACCAAGTCAAGAAATAAAAGAATTATCATGCCTCTGCATTCTGGAACAGCATGTAATTGTATGATTTTATGGTATTTTCTCACAGTCGTCCTTCACAGCACAGATGGATCCTCAACTGTGCAGCATATTGTCATATACTCAGCACCATGTTATCATTAGTTATTGTGTAGTCAGTATTTTATTCTCACCTCGTTTCATGGCCCCAAACCCCTTTCCTAAACTCTATTCACATCCTGCTCTGAAGATAGGATGATTAATACTGTCATATTCATGATGCTCATAAGTGCTTTACAAATGTCAATCAATCAATTTTCACCATGCCCTGTGACTTCTGGCATTTTATAATCACCACTTTAAAGTGGGTGACCCGAGACACACAATGTTTAAAAAGTATCAGTCACCTTGGATGACAAATTAGAACGTCTATTGCTCGATTTTCCAAGTGCTTGTATTCCAAACTCCGCGGCTTTGTTGATGTAATTTGTAGCACTGTGTGCTCAGCACCAGCATAAATCAGACTCCAGACTCCAGTCAAATATGCGGAATGTTGGTAACATACAATTAGTGACTGTTTATGAGGCAATTAACCAAATAACTTACCAAGCATTATCCAAGGCTTTTGTGGCAAAAGCAGGTGTAAATCTGTATTTTCATAGGTACAGCTATTCCTTTAATCACGAACCTCTCTCCCATTCTTCCTCCATTCCCCATCCTCACTCCATATCCACCTTCTCATCTCCTTAACAAACCTGCAGACCAGCATGGACACCTTTTGCAGGTGCTACCACGGCCTCAGTACCATGCTACTGTTAGTTACCAGGTGTTAATATCATGTTTCTACCTGGCTGTGAATGCAAGGATATGTGACCTGAAGGGATGTCTGATCATATATTTCACTTTCAAAATCTGTTTCAACCCACTTGTCAGTCCTGTCAGTCATGTAAACCTGGAAACACAAAGGTCAGGGCTGGAAGGGAGCTTAAGAGATCCTTCTCCACGCTGCCTGGGCATACCTCATGTCCCACAGATGTTTGTCTAACCAGTTCCTAAAAACTGGAATTCTCTCTAGTGAATTAATTCTTGTGTTATACTATCATTACTATTTTAACACTTCTCCAAATTTGCTGCCCAAATTGTTGGTCCTTCAGTTTAAATTCCAGCCTCCAGTGCTGACTGGGTACGGATAGGCTTCCATGAGGAACATGGAAACTGGCTCATGCACTCAAAGAAGGACAGCAAGATTACATAGGTAAACTGAGATCCAGTAATTTGAATATATGACTTTGAATCAAAATAACTTTTCCTTAGTACAGAGTTATTGTGGGAATAACATATTTTGTGGATATTTTTAACGCTTTTCTGCTTTTCTCATTATTTAACCTTTTCCTTTTAAAAGCTAATACAAAAACAGTCAAAAAAGATGAAGCATTAGCATTGCTTAAGTTGAGCTTGGGACCTTAAAAGTAGACTCTTTAAATAACAAACTACCTTTCCTACTGATCTAGAGCAGCCTGATCTAGTGGAAAGTGTCCCTGCCCATGGTAAAGAGAGTTGAAACTACATGATCTTTAAGATCCCTTCCAATCCAAACCATTCTATGATTCTAAATAAATCAATCTTCTCTTTACTGCAGCCAGTTTATTTAAACCAATTTTTGAGCTACAAATTATTGCAGAGTACAAACTAAACACTACGTCTTTCTTTTGTGTAAAATGGCATAGAAGCAGTTGATGGGATAAAACCCTTTTTTCCAAATGCATGTCCTCCTCTTTAGGATTCTCTGTGAAGACGCTAGTACCAAGAGGTGATAAATGACATTTAGCACTGGCCCGCATCAGTAGCTCTGGCTGTGGCGCAGCAGATACTTTTTATCACTTTGACTACAGATGGAAAACATCCAGTTTTCAGTATTAACTGAGAATATACAGTCCCGACCAAGAATGTGAGCTGTGGAAACTCTCCCACCTGCTGAAGAGGAATAGATTCTCCAGTCCAGATTACTGAAGGTATTTGAGAAGGAAGTGTGCCTTTCATTATATTTCTCTTTCCTTGGAGTGTTTTAACACCTGTCATGCATCAGGAATCATTCACATAACACATAAAAAATAAAGTACAAGAAAAACATTCACACATATGTGCAGTGTGCCTTAAAGCACATTACAGACTTGCGAGACCTTTTTCAATATGGCATTAGGAATAGGTTGAATTAAGGAGTGGGATCTAAAATGTCTGTATGGGGATCTGAGAATAAGCAGGGGGAAAATCGGCTGGTCACAGAAATTTTAAATGCACTTGAAAATAAGCCCTCATTCTGTCTTTCTGTATTTCTCTTTACACCAGGAAATTTAACTTGGGAGCACTGACACTCTCTGACATTTTTAAATTTAATCCTAAATGAGATTTCAGTCAGAAATGCAGCCTCATAAAAATAATCAGATCCAATCAAATGCAAAAGGTGTGACCTAAAATATCAAAATAAAAAGTGTCGCTATGAACTCCCTTGGAGACAATGCAGTAGGAATTGGTCATCAAACCACAACTTGATAAGAGTAGCAGACAGCAAGTAAGCAAAAGCACTGGATTGGAGAAACTGAGTGAAGGTGGTGTAATGAGAGAAGATTAAATGTGGTCAAGTGTGGAAAAACCCCAGGGACATTGCAATGAGGTTTCTGAAAGAGGGAATACAAATGAAAATTAAAAACGTGATGAAACTTTGGATATACAGAAACATCTTAATTGCATTTATATCAACAATTTCAAGAAGTTCTCCTTAAAGACAGCCTAAAGCATATATCTGAAAAGTAAGTGCAAGCCTTCAGAAACATAAAAGGAAAATGGTAACTCTCCTTCTGCATTATCGATCAGCTGAGTTGGGCTGGAATTCCTGTGGACAAATGCAGACGTGCAGCTTGTACACACCTGGTTCTGAGCTAGTTTCTTGAGCAAAGATAAGCTGGTACTTCTAAGATACTACTTATCCTAAAGGCAGACATCTGAAACAGGTCAGATGAATCAGCCTGTAAAAATGTCATTTTATCTCTGCTGGCTACATGGGGAGGTGTGACTGAGCAGGGCAGCCTAAGATGTCCACACGGTACACCTCTGAAGTGAGGTAAATTGAACCCCGCTAAAAGCAGTCATGCAAATGTTATGAAATAACATTCTCACTTGTTGAGAAATGCAAAAAAATTTTCATGGGGACTTACCCTGAGGGTTATTGACCGAGGTGGTTTCTGAGGAGGATCTTCGTGAAGCCTGTCTCCCAAAGATGCCAGAACACGCTTCCGGTGGCCAATCAAGCTAATTTTTAAGACCTGAAATAATATCAAAAATATCTCATTAAAAAAACACACGGCAATCATTAAACAAAGATCCGTTCAGAGTGAAGCCATTTTCTCTTTAAATCTTTTAACAAGTTAGTCCTCTAGACAGGCTAAGCAGACAGAGAGCGTGAGGCAAACAATCAGCAGAGAAAATGAGAGGTGAGATCAAACAGAGAAAAAACTGTGTAAAATGAAGGAAGAAACTAGAGCAGGTAAAGATGTGGAAAATCGAAAAAAACAGGCTCAAAAATGAGTAAAGAGGAAACAAAAATGAAACAAAGAGAAGGCAGCAGAGCAGGAAGAAAAAAAAAGGAAAGGGGATGAGGAGACTGGAGAAGGAAATGTAGACGTGCAGGCAAAGAATGAGTGACGAGGACTAAAGTGATTCATCGGATGGACGAGGAAGAGAGCAAGGAATGCTTAGAGGGGGCCAGAAGAGAAAAAAGAAATCATACAATGGATAAATGTTATCACTTTTAAATCTATTCATTATGCCTTTCACAGGTAATCTCCAAAGATCACATACAGTTTGCATTATGGTGGAGAATCATCCTTGTGTAAGAAACACAGGATGGATAAACTTTGTCCTGAAGTTCTATTACTTTTATCAGACCCAATGAAAAAAACATGTTGCACACAAACATGTCCATCAGTGGGTACGTTCAAATATCTCGTGCTTGTCCCAACTCCAAGAATGCCGCCAAAAAATCTGTTCCAAAGTTACTGCAACTATTCCCCATTTGTATTTCTCTGTGTCCCTGCCACATACAAAACCATCACCGCTCTCAGGAAAACAGGGAAAAGAGAAGCAGTGAGTTGCAAACTTTACACATTAGTGGGGGAAAAAAAATAATCATATTTTAATGCGATTCTTTAATGACTACAATGGCTGTAGTGTAAAGAGTGTAAAGCAGCCCTAATTGTAGCAGCAAGCCTCTGCTCTGCAAACAGCCGTGTCCTTATGTAACTCTTGCAGACTGTATATGTGGTTTCATACACCAGAGCTGCCTCCATTCCCTCTCAGAAAACAGTACTTCCCACTATATTTAGGACCACTGTGTGTCAACACTCTTCAGTCGAGAGGAAGTTCTCGCTCAACCTAGAAAAAGTAATAGTCCCCAAAAAAACCTGAAAATGCTGCATTTTAAGTGAACAACTACCTCAGCTTAAGCAGCAGTGCTAAAAGCTACCACGCACCAGAACAAAACCCAAATCCCAGCAACTCCCCTACTACATCTCTTAGATCCAGTATCTCACAACATACTGTCATTTTATTCTGGTATTCATCCCTATGCATCCATTATCCCGCCTATCCATGGGCACATGAATTTGTCCACACTTCCTCTTTCAGAGGTCTTTCTACTATTTCATACTGTTGAACATCAGTAACATCTTGTTTACTCACATCTCAAAGTGATGGGCTATGACATGAAGAAGATGGAGGCCTTCCTCCGAGAGGCAGCTTACGGGGGTGTTGCAGACCCCGCAGCTCAGCAGCAGACCCAAGCTGCAGAGTCCCACAAATCACTCTGCTATGTGATACTCTTTCAGTCTAAATCTAGAGAAGCACGAGTGAAGCTGAGATAATGCAGCACACACAGAAATGCCTGAGGCATGCAGGAGACTTAGTTATGTATTCAGTTTACATTGAGTGTTAAACAGAAGGGTGCACAGTTTATCTCTGTATTTAACAATATGAAACACGTGCATGAACTACAGCTGCTTTAAGCATTACTCAAGTAATGCACTTCAGTGAACTTGCTTCTTTCATAATGCTTCCCCATCAACAAGATCATTTATCCTGAGATTTTTAAGCCAAGCTACAGTTCTTGGGTTGTTTCAAGGTCCTCAGCGCTCTGACTGTCTTATTAGCTATATCAAACCACACAAAGCAATTCTCTTTGACTTCACAGAACTGTTGAACAACAGGAGAGAAAAGGACACGAGTCATGAGAGATTACACGCATAAGAGATCAGCAGACAGCTCTAAACGGCTAAATTATTTCAAAAACTGTGCTCAGTTTGAAAGTAATACAGATCTTTAAACACCATATGCACTGCTAAGCTCACTCCACCTTTTGTTTTTCTAATATAATGGTGGATACCCCAAATCTGAAGTGAGAGGGATTTAATGATGCAACCCACAGAAACACATGGTCCTCAGTCAACAGGCAGCTGCATCCCAGTCTCATCTGGAGCACATAGTCCATTAACTGAAGACAGCTGTATTCTTCTGGAAATGACTCCCTAGCAATTTTCTTACTTGGAAAACCTGTTACTCAACTTACAAATGTAAAATACTGTTTTGTGAAACACTTCTATATTTGAGTTACAAGAGTTTAACAAACATCCTAAAACTCTAGAAACTTGTTCTGTGATGGATTATCCTTGACAGTATTTATCAAAAATGTCCAATATCACAAATTTAGGTCAACAGCGTGGAATGGTACAGCTGCCTAAAGCAATACCTTAGAAATATGTTAATGTCGTGTTTTAGGCAACCACTAAAAGTCTTGCACTTACACAGCCCTCAAGTTAGCTTCCCATGAATAATTTCTATGTACCAGGTAACACTGAACACAGTAACACTGAATAGGGACTGTCAGTACAATGCACCTGAGAGCTCTGCAGTGAAGCATGTTGTCAAATGGATTGTAGGCTACTTAGTATACAACAAAGAAATGAGTTTTGCAGTGTTGCTGTAGGAATCAGCAACAACGTGTCATGAAACTGTTCAGAGCAGCTTAAGGTCCTCCACAGCCTGTTATTTCCTTACTGCGATAAAAAACAACCCAACCAACCAACCAACCAACCAACAAGCATGTACATGATATACTTTTTTACACACTGACAGCAGGATACCTGAGACAAAAATGATACAACTTAATCTCATATATTTGATTATATTTGATGCTGTAATACAATTAAAGAAGAACAGGGCAAGTCATTTGTCCAAAGAACTGATAAATGCACAAAAACTTAATCTTATTTTTACCTCCATACGCTGCAATGATTAGTATACTAAATGAAATTCCACTAGGAAATGTAAGAAATCCACAAATATAACCAATGTAACACTGCACTTAGATTTCTGGCTTAGTTGACAGATGTTTGAAAAAAAACATGTAGCCCAGTAACTCCCTGATGACTGTGTATTGTGCAGATGCTGGAATTAACAAGTTATTCCATCTAAAAATGAGTACTATTTCTGCAACATTCTTCTGCCTGATCTTCTAATTAAATAATGATATCCAATATCCAATACTGTATTTTTATATTTATTCTACCTTTTCTTTTAGAGTATTATAAAGATCACAGAAATCCAAGACATCAATTCCTTTTCTTTTGGAAGAATCTGAAACGTTACTGTATGGGCTAAAACTAGTACTATAATAGCACAAGTGGTCTGGACTAAATGCATAACAGCAACTGAACGCTAGGAACACATATTGAGCACTACTGAACACACAGCTACAAAGTGCAAAACTAGATAGTGGTAAGAACAGTACTAGTGATTCTCTGGTAGCAGCATCAGACACTTCAAAATTTGAGAAAAAATGGTAAATGCAAGCCAACAAAATGGGATCTTCCTATTTCTACAAGTAAATGGCCCAAAACACTAGATAAATTAATTTTTATTAACCACTTTACTGCTGGTCATATTGGAATAAACTCCAAGGTGCATGGAATTGCGGGTGGAGGATACATTTATTACCCACTTCCTGCCACAACGCTGCCCTACAGGGCTAATCCTAAAACATGGCAGTGCCCAGAATACCCACAAAGTGAGCCCACACCAACCAGTAAAGTTCACTTGATCATGACCGATTTAACCAAACACTTGCAAAAGGACTAGACACATTTGCTGTATAAATTCTCAGCATCAACATTTGTTCCAAACTTTACAATCCTACCCATAGAACTGCTAGAACACTAATGCTGTGTTAACAGTTAAAACAAGCACACAAACAACCCCCATGAAACTATCGAAAAAGGTGAAAAAAACCCTATATCCCACATACTGACCAAGATTACATGGTGTAATGATCAGCATATTTTGAAAATTAAATATATCCCAGTCAGTTGTGATACTTACATCGAAAGAGGGAAGGTTTATGTTAGATATTAAGAAGAAATTCTTTACTGTGAGGGTGATGAGGCACTGGAACAGGTTGCCCAGAGAAGCTGTGGACGCCCCATCTCTGCAAGTCAAGGCTGGGCTGGATGGGGCTTTGTGCAACCTGGTCTAGGGGATGGTGTCCCTTCCATGGCAGGGGAGTTGGAACTAGATAATCTTTAAGTCCCTTCCAACACAAACCACTCTGATTCTATCATATTGAATGCCCAGTGGCTTACCAATACCAGAGATAGCCAAATCCAGTGAAACCACATTAAACTTCTATTGCATTTTTCACATAGGGATACTTTATGCTCTTTCTCATCACATGGGAACAGAGAAGCTCCAAAGCATCCTGAAGCTCAGAGGCTTGCTGCAACTTCTCCAGTGTCCACAACTTCAGGGGAAGCAATTTTTTATTATGCCTATGAAGAGACTTCGAAGAGACTTATGCATATAATAATTATTTCATATCATAAAGATATGAAATATGCATAATACTACTCTGGAATTAATTACCCAATGGGAAACAGTGTCAGTTGTCTTGGTGACAGCATTTCACAAAAGCAGATGGCTGTCCTGTAATTCCCATTTCTATACATTATCACGAGGAATTGATGTTTATTTGGTCACCCGCCACTCAAATAAATAATTTAGATGCAGATTTTCATTTAAGGGTACCGAGAAAGCAAAGGCCAAGAGTCTTCACCAAGTAAAGTGGTGTCACAATGTTGCTCAGCCATTGCCACCCCAGGTCAGACTGAGGGAAGTACGAATTCATTAATTTTTGCAGAAGTTCTCAGGACAGATTGGCACTACCAAGCCATTTTCATCATTAAAGTGTTTTCCAAATTTTCATTAGTTTAACAATTGGCTGACTGAAAATATCAGATGCTAGTACTTTTAGCTCCACTAAAGATAAAAAAATTAACTGTAATTTTGTGCTTGTAATCAATAACCATTAATATTTTAGTGGAAAAGTATCAATTTAATACTTCATTAATAAAAATAAGGAAAATGCAATGAAACAAGACCTGGCCAAAACTGAGAGCTGGTCACTTTGCCTCCTGAGGATGTGTCTCAGGCTGCATACTGAACTGGTTTTTAAAAGCAATTTTTTAATTAAGAAGTTAAATCCACGGCCTTTTAAAAAATAAATCACAGTTCCATCATTTTACAAGCCTCGGATGTAATAACAAATACTACATATGTGCATTTTTATCACATTAGGCTTCAAACCCCATAAATCAGAAATCCTAAACATCTATTATACATACAAACATCAAGACTCTTACAATAATGATGACTCTATTCTAAGAGACAAGTCTAAAAATATTGTTTATGTGAAAAATGGCAAGCACTAAGCAGGTCTGTACATAAAGTGAAAACACTCCTGTTTTCCCAGGCATTAAGTAGAAGAAATATTGGACAGTTTGAAAGGTGGAATACATTCCCAGACTGAGTCCTAAAGAATAGACTGTTCCCTCCACTGGGGACTTCCATTTCCATTTGTGTGTTGAGCTAATGACAGGTCCAGTTACTCATTTAGATCAGATTTGGAGAAGGTGTGGTCACAGAGACCAGGAGTATTATTACTCCTTGAGGTCTTCAATGTTAATCATATAGCACCACGAGAGAGCAATTGCAATACCAATATGTTATCCCACAATATTCTGCAGGACTACTTACACAGCAGATGAATTATAATTAAAGTTACTGGTACTACAACACATTTTTTAATGAGCTAATTATTTATCTATTTTTAATAGGCAATTATCAGCAAAGGACATTAATCTGTACACAAGCATGAAATACACTTTGTGTAATGAGAAATAAAAGATAAAACACAAATCTCCATAGAAAATTTTAACACCTCTAAAATGGATCTTTTTTTTCTGATTTTGATTCAATTTCATCACAGACTTAATTCCAAGCAAAAGGAAAAAAACCCCAAACATTTAAGCCCATTTAAAGAATGGGACATTTGTCTATTAAATAAATAGTTGGCGTTTTTTTAAGCTTTCTAATAACATACAGTAATGAGTGTTTTCATAACATAAGAAGCAAACAGCCATTCGCAGCTTAGAGTAAAAATGCAAATTACTCTAGCTCACAGTTATAACCAAAGCTCTCATGAAAAGGTGACCTCTGTAATATGGGAATAGTATCAGTTAATTATAAATATATTAATATATTACAATTGAAAGTAAATTGTTTGCTTCTATATCATACAATTATATAGTCTGACAAAAATTGCAGTAAAAATAGTGAAAAACCTAACATGGTGTTAATTCTTTCCAATACTAGAATTTAATTAAAGTCTATCTATGGGGGTTTTTTTATTATTTAAAATTATCAACATCTTTTAGATGCACAATGACTGCAGAAAAACTGTCTTCAACATAGAGACAGAAAAGCCAAACACTGGACAGAAGCACCTATACTGGTGATCAGAACAAATGTTGTTAAGAAATGCTATTCAGAACACATTTATTTTCCTAGTATATGTGCAAATTACCAAATGTATGCATGAAGACCTAATTATTTTGCATTACAGTTACTTCAGTTTAGTTAAACTCTTTTTCTGTGTTCTAAAACATTCACATTAAAACAATCAATTCCACTCTTGAATATCTAGTTCAAGCCAGATCTATGCACAGAGGCCTCATTCAGGCTGTGCTATCTTAGAATCATGGAATCAGAAATCATTTAAGTTGGAAAAGATCCTTAAGATCACTGAGTCCAACCGTAAAACTAAAACTAGACCATGTCCCTAAATGCCACATCTACACACCTTTTAAGTACCTCCAGGAATAGTGATGTCACCACTTCCCTGGGCCGCCTATTCCAATGCTTGACAACCCCTTTGGTGAAGAAATTTTTCCTAATAGCCAAACTAAACCTCGTCTGGCACAACTTGAGGCCATCTTCTCTCATCCTGTCACATGTAATTTGGGAGAAGAGATCAACCCTCACCTGGAACAACCTCCTTTCAGGTAGTTTTAGAGAGCAAGGAGGTCTCCCCTGAGCCTCCTCTACTCCAGCATAAAAAAACCTAACTCCCTCAGGTTTTCCTCATCAGACTTGTGCTCCAGAACCTTCACCAGCTTTGTGCCCTTCTCTGGACATGCTCCAGCATGCTATGGAGCAACTCATACAGGACATCACATACAGCAACCCAAAATCCACTTATTCCTGATAGCAGTATATATTCCAGAGTTATAAACTTGATAATGCATTATTATTCTGCTCCTAACATTAATATTTACCCACTTTTTAAGAGGAAGAGTTGTAAAAGTATTGTAATGATAAAAATGTGGAAAGTGTTTGTAGGCTTTGATACAGGAACCATCACTGGTAATGTCATGTCAATAATCTACTAGTATGAACTGACAGCATGATGCCTAAGGCCACAACCCATTCCAATTCACTGTCAAAATACAGGTGAATTGTCCTGTAAGTCTCATGGCATGGAACTGCTTCCTTAGAAGAAAGATCTGCAGAAATAAATGCCAGGGTGTGGTCCAAGAGGAGGGGTGCTGGGCTGCAGAGTGGAAGCAGCTGCGGCAGAGCAACCTCTCAAGGATCTCACTCCGGGGATCCCATCCACCTTAAAAACAAACCTGTGAGGCGGGCAGGGAGCAGCTGTCTGTACGGCCAGCTCCTCGCCTCCCTGCTTCCTTGACTACAGAGATGCTAACACTGCCACAAATGGGCAGAAAAGTACAACCAAGGATAGCAGAAAGAAGGAGGGGTGGAAATTTCATTTCAGCAGCTGCTTGTGCTGACAGTGGTGCAAGCCAAACACGAGATGCTTCCACCATAATGAATCTGCAGCTTCTTTCACAACAGACCACCCAAAAGAAGAGGGCAGCTAGTATAAAAAAATAAATCTGTAAAGAACTCTAAAACAAACGCTTTAACAGAAGCCATGGTCTATGAGCCTATGCTTTTTGGTACTCAGCAGTTACTAAATTTAATTTTCTAATTTGTCTGTCAGGTGTCTGCCATTTTCTCCTTGAGGACTGGAATAAACCTGTCAGAGAAGGGGTAACCATCCAATGTAAAATGTTTTTCTTATCATACCTGCTCCTGTCTTACCAGTAATCAGTACGGATTCACTCTACTGCAAAGTGGGGGCTTAGCCTTGGCCATATCAGTCTTTGACGGCATTTGGTACGCTGGAGGAAAACACATATTGTGATGTGCTGGTAATAGGCAGCATTGGCTATTTTTGGGTACCATGTGTTACGCTGTCCAGGGACGTCACCACTATCAAGATCTTAATTTCATTAATTTTCAGGAAACATGCACGTAGATATATGATGTGATGTAAAGAGTGTCCTCAATTATCACTCTACCTGCACTGCAGTAACAGCCAGCTGCCCAATTTCATCACTTTGCTTTCAGCAAGGACACTCCCTAAAAGAAAAAACTTTGAATGACAGATAACCTCATTATAGGTTATGGTTTATACAACCTTAGCAAAAAAATTATGAATAAAAGATCCTCCATCAAATTATTTTTCCAGTTGTTTTATGCTATACTGGTTTGTAACCTTTTCTCATTAAACAATTATTTAATTAAATGCCAGCCCCTCTCCCCAGGTTTCACACCCTTCTCCACCTTCATCAATCTCATCCTTTAACACCAAACGGAAGAAGCTGCTAGATACATAAAAGCTATCAATCTCAACTCCAGCTATAGTAATCTACTGTTTTCTTTCAGGTAGTCTGATTGATCAGCATACTTTAAATAAATTAAGAACAATTCTGACTAATCTACATTCAGTTTGGATTGTGATGTTGCTTGTCAGATTCTGAACCCCAAATCTTGTACATTTTCCAAACACATGATATGGCTTCAGAAAAGCTATTAGTTCTTCTTTATATCCTTGCTTCATTTATATCCTTAATGCTGTCACAATGGCATCAATGCTACTACTATCTTAAACGAAGGCAATGACCACCATGGCAGAGCAGAATCATACATCACAGGCAGCGCCAGCATCATTCTGTACTTTGACTCTTAATCTGTGAGGAGGAAGCACCGTGGGTGGGAAAGAACAGGCTCTATAAGCACAGCAGGATGGCTGGATTAACTCTGCCAGGGGCAGCAAGGGGACAGCAAAAGCATTTCTCAAAATATCTTTTTCTTTTATGCCTTGAGGTAAGAGCAGGAAAGAACACCATCAAAAAGTGGGGCTACAAAAGGATACAAATAAAGTGGCAAAAATATTCACCCATCAATAGCTTAAGTGAGTTCTTCCCATGTGGTTCTGAGAAACACGACAAATTCGAACAGAAAAGATTATTGTCTGCATGATTTCAGATAAATTGAAACCACAAGGCCATTCAGATCGTACGCATCTTCTTATGCAGCTTCCTTCATTAAACATTCAACATTAGTCTGGCTTAAGGAAGAAAGATTTTTGTATATAACCAAATTAGAACAAAGCAAGCTTTGTTCTACTGAAGAGCTCTCCAAACAGGAGGCTGAATTTGTACTGTGGTTAAAAAAAACAAAACAACACTGAACTTCATATTAGCAGTGAAAACCAGCAAAGCTTTGGCCATCTCAAACTTTTTTTCCATAAAGTTATTTTATAAATTAAAAAGAATATAGATGTGTGTAACTTTTTGAATTCCACAGTTCGGGTAGATCCATTATTAAGCAAGCATTCTGGTAAAACCCAGCAGTGAACGGGCTGTCATGGGAAAGGCTTTCTTGCTATAAATTCTATTTGAATTTTCTCAGTGAGAAGAGCTGCACAGGACCGACTCCTCATACAGGGTAGTGCAGCATGTTTTTTTCACCTCCACTCTTTCTCCTTTTTTTCTTCAGTCTTACCAAAATCTTCCTGAAAAAGGAAGATTCTCTTCAAAGGGAGGATATACTTCATCTCCGTGGCTCAGGTTTTGCTTTTCTTTACCTTAAGCCTGTCCAACATATACAATAAAGTCAAAAGGAAAGACAGTTCCAAGGATTCCATTCCCCACTTTTCCCATCAGCAGCAGAACACCAGCAAGTCCTTATTTTGCAAAAGTGTTACATGAGGGGACCTCTGGACCTGCATGAAAGCCAAATGACTTGGCAGACCTGCGGGTTCAGCTAACAGCAGCTACATGTTGCAAGAAGTCAGAGGCTCTAAATTACACCTATAATGATTCCCAAACCACTCTGAATGTTTTCACTAATTTCCCCAATCTCTAGTCATGCCTTTTTATAATTCTAAATACTATGATTTAGCAAATATCTCAGCAGTGCTAGCTTACCTTAGTAATGCTAGCTTAACGGTTGGACTTGACCATTTTAGAGGTCTTTTCCTACCTAAATAATTATGTGACTATAAATACCCTTAACCCAATGATTAACCATTCTGATTCTTGAATTATGTTTTCTGTTAATATTTAACTTTCTCCTATTCTGTCCTCATTGATTTATGAAAACAATTCATCATTATAAACAATTATACTATCTTTTGCAAGTCATTTATCATAATATACATGCAATTTTGCAAAACTCTTCTACCAAGAGTAGAAATTTATTTTCTGCTCCTAATTTGTTTTAAGTGGATGTAAAGAATCCAGTGTATAAGTACATTATCCCAGTTGAAACATAAAGGGAACCACACTAGTGGACAGAAATCTACGAGTTTTTATACACACTCCTTCTGCTAGTATGCACAACATTCATGTATCACTGTCCTTTTTTTGTGTTCTGTTGTTGACTGATGTTCAATCAAATATCCAGTAGCTCTACTCCTCCTGCCCATATTCCCCCTGTACTGCTGTTCAGTGATGTACTCAGAGCTCATTATATTCTCTCATGTGATCTGTACTTTCAAAATAAATCACTTTCACATTTCTTCAATTAAATCTTATATAACTGACTCAGCCCATTTATGCATTACAAAGCTCACACTCTATTTTAATCCTATTTTACAAATGTTACTATAATGTTAAATAATCGCCCTTCAGATCAGAAATAATGCCATGAAAATGCACATTTGTTTAGAGTGACAAGTTTTGCCAGAGCAAAAAAGACATTAGTTTATATGTACATTTATATGTCTTAATTTATTGTACTAGGTATAATAGCCAGGGGCATTATTGTGAAGGCAAATAAGTTTCTATATCATCTTGTCACAAATCACATTAACTCACTATAACATAAGAAATCCTGTCATGAACATTTTATGCCAAATCACCACATGAACTATGATTAATAATGAATCAGAAGAGTAGATTTATATGAATACCAAGCAAAGAGAAAAAAACCCTCTTATTATGGACAATTAGATGATAATGTAACCTACATATGTGCTATGTTTTCTAATATAAGGTATTTTCACATGACTTACTTAGACTTAAAATGCATTTCTAAGTTGTACTAGAGAATTAAGTCTATTTTTAGCTTTTCAAATTAGTAAATAAGCCTAAATTTAGTCACTGCTAATTAAATAAAGTTTTAGAAACTCTACTATTCAAGCATACATCTCATTTATGCAGATTTTTTAATTCTTCCTGTATTTGTGATCCAGATCTGGATCCAGAAAAGTGTAAACCTTTTAGCTTCTCCAAGCTAAATCCTGACATTTAAACTTGATTCTGTTTTAATACGAACCTTTGAATCATAAATTATTTTACATTCATGTTTTGTGTCCCTATTTTCTTCTCAGATTTCTCACAGATACTCAACCGCATAAGTAAGCCAAATTTCTGAACAGAATTGTAATCAAATGACTGTGTTAAATTTAAACTATGCTTTTGAAATGTTATGTTTCTGTACCACAAACATTTCTTAATTTTCAGGAACTCATTCTGTGGTTCGTCCTAAATTTGGTCCAGTGGTCCTTTATGAATGAACACCGATTGCAAGGAATTTACCAAGTGCTGATGTTCCCACTGAGCCCCCAGGAGCCAGGTGCTCTCCCTGGCTATGAGCCTAGAGAACAGAACCAGCACAAGAGTGGTGCAGCCAAGATTTTCCTATCAAACTGTGGCATGGCTGGACTGGGAAAAATTCTCAAGATTCTTCACCCATGAAGATTTAGAACTGTACATAGGTTAACAAAACATTTTAAAATCATAGAATCAGAATCTGCTGAGTTGGAAGGGTTACATCAGAATCACTGAGTCCAGCTCCTGGCCCTGCGCAGGACGCCCCAAGAACCACACCATTTGCCTGAGAGTGTTGTCCAAACGCTTTTTGAACAATGTCAGGCTTGGTGCTGTGAACACTTACCTGGGGAGCCTGTTCCCGCGCCCAACCACCCTCTGGGTGAAAAGAAAACACTCAATGTACCAGCTCTTCAGAACTGCTCAGGATACGAAAATCCATACTTTGGTTTGGAAAACAGAGGGAGCAGAGCACTGTGCATTCACTAGCACCCTGAAAATTCTAGGCAACAGCTCTTCACCAGTACAGCTTTCTGGAGACTGACACAGAAGCTGCAGTTCAAAACCGAGATGATGGTAGGCTGTGGGATGGAGGAGTTTGAAGCATAGTGAAACACTTCAACAAACAAATTTTCCCCCCACCACCTTGGTGTGCCCTTTCTGCTTAGAGCTGCTTCCCAGACATCCCACAGCTCCACTGCTGCAAACAAGTGCTGCTCAGGGTCATGCTCGATGCATTGCTCCATGCTTCATCTCTGGAACACACAGGCGTTAACAAATAACTTCAGATAGAACTGGAACTACAGAACATTCCAATCTACATTTGCTTTACAGACCAACAGGAAGACCTTGAAAAGGCCAGGGATGCCTCCACATCTGTGCTCAGGGAAAACAAATAAATGACAAAACCCCACATGCAAATTATAAATAAAGATGGCGAGAGACACTGTGAGCCATAACTAAGTGCAAACTGTACAAGGAATTATACCTGTTGAGAACTTAAAATGCAAATGTTAACTTTTGTTAATCTGCTTCTTAACTATAGATACAACCAACGCAAGCTCCTAAAATAATAAAACAAAATGGGAATTTGGAACCTATGAAAGATAAAGTGCCAGAAATTTTAAGAGGATGAATAACACAGGAGAAGAATAGGAAGATCAGAAAATGGGTCATTATAGTAATCAGATGAGAAATAGCTAATGGAAGGATTAACATTTTACAATAAAATTAAAAAGCAAGTATTTGAAGGATATCAGTAGGTGACATCACAAGGCTTTTGTGATAACCAGAGTAGATGATTTTATCTGTCTCTTCTGGCCGTTCAGATAACTTTCCTGTTTTCTTCTTTACAAATTCAACTTCCTGCTCTCTCCTCTGTCAATCTTCTCCCTCTCTCTCTCTTCACATCTTATTTTCAGCTCAACAGACCCCAAATTCCTTTTCCCTTGCAGTTTTTCTCTAGGTCCCCTTTATTTCTTTACCACCCATCACCCACCACCCAGCTCAGCAATCTAATCTGCACTTGCGACCACATTCCCACCTTATCCAGACAACCACTGCTGAGGTGACAGGGAGAAATGACAGCAAAAGAATGAGAAAAAACTGCTGACCAATGAATAAGGCAAAAAGCCCGGGGAAAAATGGAAAGGAAGTGGTTGGATTAATAATAAACTCAGATTTGACTTAATAGCATCTGTTCTCCTCCATAAGCAGTGAAATAACCATGCAGTAAACATTTTAAATGCATGTTTAATGTCTATTATATATGTTATTTATGGGATAACCACTCAAGGTTGCAGAAAAAGACCGCCTTTCTTCAGCAATCTCTGTCCTTGTTTTGCACCTCTAGGATACTGTTGAAACGAAGAGAACAAACACCCACATTCGTTTCTATTCTCTCGTGGTCTGTGCAGTCTTCTGTACAAGTGGTGCTGCTGGGAGCACTGCAACCAGCTCCCGTCACCAGCTGCGACCCAGGATGACTTTGTATACTACCACACATAGTAAGATTGTTTAATTCTTTATTGAGGTAACACACACAGAGAACGTAGCATCTCACCAATAGGAAGCATTTTGCAGAATGGCTGGCTATTCAATATCATTTTGAAGAAAGAACTGATTTCGTGGACATGGGCTCCTGGTATGGGTTATAATTTTTTTTTAAATTGTGCATCTAATTTTAAGCTACTTAAAATCTCGTGAAATCTCTTCCCTAAGACACATTTTCTTATCATCTAAACCAAAAATTATTACTGTGTCATGATACAAGAAACACTTAGAAAATACCAAAATTTACTCCTGTATGTTACTGTTGTATCATTTTGCTAATAACTTTCACAAGACCTCAGGAATTGGCATATATGTTAAAATCATCTAGGGTCAGCTTTAGTAATTTACAAGCTTCAGTGGTTCAAAATAATTTCACGTTTTTCAGAAAATATGGCATGTGTTTGTATCAGCAAGTTTCATCCGTCATTATCCATCTCCCTCCTACACCTTTCTAGTATAAAAACCCCTTCTGCTTACTGACAGAATACTAATTTGGCTTCATTTAAATGCTAAAGCAGCATAGTCCAGCTATCTCATTTAAAATATGTGTAAAGCTGTGAAACAATTGACAAGCACAATGAAGAGTGTCTACTGTAAGATCTGCATGGAATTATTTTTCAATAGGCACTAAAACTCCAAAAGCTTACACGAGCTATCATTTTTTTCCGCACATATCTCTTAAAATCAGAGAAGGGAAAAGGGTAGTATTTACCTCACAGCCTATCACTTCATACCACCTGTTAAGAATAAAGACCAGGTGATGTATACTCAGAAAATATATATATATATATATGTTTCTCTTTGTGCAAGGGCAGTCACTCATTCTTTTAACTTCAATCATATTTTCATTCTGTGTGTGCAATAACAATTAAAAATAAAATGTGCATTAACAAAGCCTGAATAAAAAATAAATTGAGGGCAGGAGGAATTTCCATATATGAAAAATACAAAAACTCTAAATATAGAGTGCTCTATGGACAAGATCTGGGCTGGTATCCCTCAGCAGTGCCTTCCAGTTACCTGCATTGACAAATCTCTCAGACCACCCTCCCCATAAAGGCATAGTTTTAAGGCATAAAATGGAAAGTATGATGAATCTTGCATTGGCAAGATTCACTGAGTTGATTCCAAATACTTGCTGAGCAAGTACGTGGAACTGTGTATGTGGGGTTGAGATAAATACACCCACCTTTATGTAAAAATGTGTGATGTGTTTTACCATCTCTGTACACACACATGTGACTAGAAAGCAGGAAAGAGAATGTGCAAAGGACCCCTCATACTACTGTGGCAGAGTAGTATGAGAAACAAATGCCTGAGAAACAGACCACCAAAGCCTAGATTTGGTGACCGTCGATCTTGCTCCAAGTAATACCAAACTGGGAGCTAAGCCTCATATTTCTGGGGTACGCAACTGAAGAATTATTTATTCAGATGTGCTCACAGAGGCTCACACAGTCTATTTTAAGTTCAAAATCAAGGCAGCTTCCCCCTGCCCTAAGCAAAAATGCAGACACAATCTACTGTGCTAAAATGTTCCTCACAACAGCAGAGAAGGTATATGGATAAGTGAGATAGCAAAACCTGCTAAACTTTACAACTGAGATTAAGATGAGAAGAAACCACTCTCCTCTCTAAACTCTCTAATTCCTGAAAGGTTAAAAAAAATGTGCAGAGATTTATCAGCAGGAGAGTCACTAGTAAAAATAATTTGTTTCAGAGGGTAAACATAACTTTCATTGTGTAAATTGCAAGAAGAAAGAACTGTCGTTGGATGCCATCTGTATTTGTAGATATAATCATCTCATTTACAGTTCAGTATTTTAAAGAAATGAAAACGTGGAAGACCTGATCATAGATCTAAACCTGCTTTGACCAACAAGACAAATGCAGAACTGAGTTAAGGAGCTGACCCATATACTGAAAAATAGGATCTAAAATTAAATGGGAAAACGTACATCATTATTTTAGCTTAGCTCAAAGTTGCACAGCTAAATCTCTGTGCAGCAAACTGAAAAGTTATCTATACACTGCAGATTATTATGCACTCAGTGAACACACGTTTAAATCATTTTTGCTATGTTAGTGGCATTGAATTTTTCACGCATTTTAAAGTTAGATAAATGGTTAGGAAAATAATTCAATAGGTCGGGCATTTCATTAACGTAAATATTAACAACAAAATCCTCCAAGCAGATTCAAAACACCTTATTTATTTATTTATTTTTGTTTTGCCCTTGCCTGTGGACCTAAGGACTTTTTCCAGGCCAAGAGAACACTGAGAAGCCTTCCAGCTTGCTGTAAGTACCAGGGTGCTAGACACCTGGGGCTGCACAGCCCACATGCCCTGTAGAAACTCCTTGTGTTTAGTTCCTAGCTAACACACACTTTATCTTCTGTCTAGATTTACACTTATGTTCCTGGTCAAAGGCAACCTGTTCCCAAAGGAAACTTTGCTTTGCAAAAATTTTTGAATGTACACTGAATATTAACACTGTTTAAGAACTTAACTAAGCACACATACACTAGAATGTCGATAGAATCTACGTATTTCCCACAAATTACCTGTTTGCAATGATCTAATGACAGTAAAAGAGTCTCTTTCAAACACAACTTAATGGTAACAAGGATGAGAACCCGGTTTTCTTGATGTCAGTGTCAAAATACCATTTATTGCAGTGAAGCCAGTGTCTCAGTAGGACATGCTGTACTCCAATAAAACAGGAATTACACTGCATTGCAGAACTGAAAAGGATGGGTACAGTTAAAATGAAATGCTAGAATGAAAGCTGTGTAAAAATAGTATTTTCTTATTCAGCAGACCTACCCTACAAATGTATTCAATCTCATAGCTGCTTATACTTACAGCTAGAAAAAAATCCCCTAGGATTACTTTTTATTTCCATTTCAGAGATGGCTCAGTTATGGTAAGAGTAAGCAGATCCTGTTTATATTGTCTCTCACTCTTGTGGTTTCATTACGAGTCTCAACAAAGTCTATCTTCCTCCCAAACACACAAACTTTTGAATCTCAGCTTTTGTTAGGAAGACAAATGTACAAGTCCCATGACTGCACAGAGAGTTTTGAATTACTGTATAGGAGGGGGAAACAAAAAAACCCACATCTTAATTTTCCTACGATATTTGAAGTTGTAAGGTTGACTTGCTTTTCATTCTGCAGACAATCACTAATTAAAGGACAACTGAACTTCCAAATTCTACACACAGGAACAGTCTGCCCAAGCTGGAGCAACTCTACTGTAAATACCACCTGCAGAATCCTTTTAACTATATAGGGGCAAGAAAGAAGCCTTTCAGACACCAAATCAGGCTTGCAGGCAACATGCATACTGTAGTTAGGACAAACCTTTTATTTCCAAACTTGTCAATTTTCTCCTTGCGGTTTTTCAGGCAAAGTGAACAGGGCACTTTGTTACTCTTCAGTAAACCTTCAGCTTTTCACAACACCGGGTTGTGAAAGGCTCTAACTTTCACTTAGGTAAAAGGAATTTATAATCTCTCAGGGATGCAAAGAAAAGCTTGGACACAACCCAAGTGTAATCAAACTACATAGACCCAAGAAGACACGCAAAAATGAATGAGAGAAGTTGTACGGCAGTATTTCTCCCCGACTCTGCTCTGTAAAGGGCTCTGTTGAGACTTAGGCGTAAAAGGACACTGCTGTTAGTGCTGATTCTCTCTTCCCAAGCCACCGATTCAGCTTGTAAAATCAAGGCAGATCTGAGACAAGCTGGGGGCAACCTGCAGTTTCAGCGTGTCTCTCCTTCCTCTACATGAACTCCATCCAGGTTATTGGCGGTAAGAAAGAGTCACAGATCAGCTCATCCCAGTCACAACATTAGTGATATGCTAGTATAAGATGCAGATGATAGCAACTTTTACTAATAGCTCTCTTGATCCTATATTGTCAACTCTCAACCTTTCCAGACTGCTTTGTTAACACCCACGTTTTACTACAGTAGAAGCCTGCAAGGAGCTAAAGCATCTCAGGTCCCAAGAAGAATGATACCCATGGTGGGTATCCAGACAACTGGATGTATCCCATTTGGTAAGATTAGTCCTTGCATCTCAGGCATCCAGGACTTTTATCACTCCATGGCAAAGTATGAGAGAAGACACAGACCAGCAAGATGAAATGAAAAAGGGCAGTAAACCGAACATCAAATGAGTTTGGAACTGGAGAGCGGGAGCAAAGTACATGTGCTCAGACGCGGCCTCCTGCTTCACTAGATAAATAAGAATAGGGTAGAGCAATGTGATTTAAGAAAAATATATACCACAGTATGTTTTATTTCACAGCATGCTAAAAGATGATTAAAGGAAAGTGAAGAAGAATAAAAGACTTGCTCTTGGAGCTTTACTTTCAAATACAGCAATATAACACAGAACCATTCTGATATGTGACTGTATGCATCAGTTCTATGTCTATTATCCAGCTTCTTAGAAAAATTAAATCCAAACCTACATTTTATCTTACAACAGCAGCACAGGTTTTGTAGAGTGAGAGCTCATGAATGGTAAAACATGAATTTAGCACAGTGAAAACACAGTCCAAGCTCAGGAGTCTATTCTCACTGCTTTTATACACTTCCAGTATTCTGGAAAGTTACGTAGAAGCATTAGGAGTAGAATAGACTCCTGTGAAATGAGCTCACAAATTAAATTAAGAGAGGGAGAGAGCAATGAATAACTGAATCCCCTGAGCCAGAAGAATGCCATGCTGGAGTGTCACAGAAGGATACACAACATGTGCTTCTCTGCATCCACCTTTTGGTGGATCTGTGTAATTTATTAACCTGACAGCAATGCCATACATACCCACAGGCTCTTCCTAACCTCCCCCCTGCCCATCAGCATGCTTCCACAGAGAACTGCCAAGGAGACTGACACAATGAAAATGCAGTAGTTTGGCTGCTTTTCAACTTCTATATACCCTGGAGACACAAGGATTACTTATTAGCAATTAAGAAATTTAATCCACTATCCTACATTGCCTGTGATCAAGCTTATTGTACTCTAGTAAGTCTTATCACAGTACAAGCATCAGGTTATAAGCTTATTTTTTAATGCATTGACTTTAATTTTATATAGTCAAACCTCCCTGTTGCAATGTAGTCACTTCATTCTGTATTGCTGATAGAGTGCAGCTCTTGAGTCACTGAATAATACAAGTGCATGTTTCTATCAGCGCAGAAGGGAAAAAATACTAACTTGATTTTTCTTTCCTATTTTCTTTTCAACAAATGCAAACCTGAAGAACATGTGGATTAACTGATAAACTTAAGGATGAAGGTTAAACTTGGCATACTAATAGGAATGAAAACTGCATCTTCTAAATCCTAAGGCCACGCTTTATTCATAAAATCATCCTGGCTTTACTTGCTGTATCCACACAATCAGAATGGGTGAAATAAGAGCCATTAAAAAACATCTACTGTGTATGCAGTCTGGTCAGGCACTGTAAGAAGTGGTTCACAGACTTCACTCTCCGCAAGCCTAAAATCAGATGTCCCACACTGTTTTCTTTGTTCTTATCAACTAATGATGATATTTATGAAAATATCAACATTCTTCTCATGGACTGCTTGTTTAAGTGAAAAATTATTACATAAGAAACATTGCACTTACTGATCACAAACAAACAGACAATCCCAATCAAGGACTGGCAAATGCTAATCCTTGTAAAAAAGTAAAATATCCAATTAAAAGGATGTGAGAAAGCAGAAGTGTAGAAGGCGTATTTATCTGCCTTTGCCTTCCCTACCTGCTACATAGCAACATGTACACTGAGGACCTCTTTCCCACAAACTGTAACATCCTGCTCAATCCAGTCCCCTGTGGCATGCACTTTTCCCACGGGTAGAAGAAGAGACTGCCAGGTGCTGGTGGCTCTTATCTGTCAGGATGTACTACCAGAGGGCACTTACCACAGTGAGGAGAGCAGTATGAGAAGCTCCCTGAAACTGAGCGAGTGCTTTCACTTAAGCCGATATTTCATTCACCACACAGTGACTTATTTTAAAGAGACAACTGGTGATTGACATGTGCCACCAGGAGCATAAACAACAGTACATTTTCCTATGGATTTTCACTTATGTCTCCACAATCCTTCCCTTGACCCATACCAGGACTCCTCCTTTCTCTGTACCTCTTTCTCCTCTGTATTATTTCCAGCTTCCTCAATCCTCACAGTAATTTCAGCTTCCACCGTGGCTCTACTATTCCTTACTTGCACTTTTTCCCACCCTGAGCTGTGCAAGCCACAATATCCCTGCTCCAGTGAGGATATTAAAAGGGTTGAATCTACTCACTTTCATGAAAGTTGTGGGAACTTAATACCTTTGAAAGAAATCGTTCTTCCAGCTCAAATGCCCAATCAGTTTGAATGGGTGACAGAAAAATTGCAAAACCATACTTCTTTAGGTTAAAAAGTATTCTCCAAAAAGAAACTTCAATGGAGTAAATCAGTGACCAAAAATGCTAAAACGTGTCTTTTAATAATAATTATAGCTGAGAGCAAGAACCTCAAATCTTGCTTCTTATGTAACTTCACATTACTGCAGTTATTTAATCACTGTTCACCTCATCAAATAAAAGGAACATGCTACTGATAAAATACTCTTTTGCTACAAACAGAAAAGTTAAAGCACTCCAAATTTAGATTCAATTCCTTCCTTCAGGAGTGATAAACAAAACTCAGTGAAACAAACCTAAGCTGTCCACTCATGTCTAAATGGCGTGACGTTCCTGTAGAGTAAATGTCATTCCTCATATCAGAACAGTGATTAATTAAGCAACCGTCTTCGTTGTTTCCTTCTCACCTGAGAATGCACATCCAGAATTTAGATGCAAGATTCTTTTGACTCAGATTGGAACGAGAGATCTGATGCTTAGGACAAGCAAGGATCAGGCTGATTTCTGAGCTTATAACACACCTGTATAAACATCCTGAAGTCTTTTAAAATTAGAAAAAAAATCCAATTCCTTGAGGACTTATCTACTAAGGAAAGCATTTTTATCAAAATAGCCATTCAGATAGACTTCTACTCAGGGAAGAACCAAGTTGCCAACCTGGCTGTTCAAATAACGAAAACATCAAGGATTCTCTACGTGCTCCTAGTGCCAGGATAAATCACCCAGGCAGCTGCACACCAAGCCCCAACACACTGCAGCTAGGTGCTGTCAGAAGAGGTGAAACTTCTGAACTTGAGGGGAGGATGATCAGACAGTTAGTGACCAACCTTGGATGCCCAAGTTTCCTTAATGCACAACTTCCACTTGATAATACATGAAAATGTAAAAAAAAAAATAATTTTCTCTAACTTGAAGATAATATAATTATATATACTAAAGGCCTTATCCAGTAATGGCTTCAGATGCCTTCCTTTTGATGATTCACAGAAGAGTGCCATCCTTCTTTGCCCTCCTGACTCACACCAAACTATAACTACTGCTCTTTTTTTTATTGCTGCACTCATTTTCTCTCATTTGTCCTTTCTGTTTTCCTTTTATTTCTTTTGATCTTCTATATGTATAGAAACAGAAACTGCTTTCTAAATTTTATTCTTTTTAACTCTCTTGTGCTTTGGCTTTTTTTCTTTTTTGTAACTTTTCAGGAAAGCCAGATTCTGCGAAGAGTGCCATTTTGCCTCTTTTTATTTACTCATTGTTTTGCTGAAATGAAAGCCAAAGGATCAGGAATACTTAAGACACTGTCCAAGCCTGCAGCTATTTACTTATGAAATGATTGTGTCAATGACTGTGTTAGAAATCATTAGAGGTCTAAGGTAAAATGTCACATGATACAATATAAAAACTAAAACAAGCAGCAACATGTTACCCACAGCTGCAAAGACAGCACAGGTGAGGTACATCAAGATCAATTTTGCCATCTCTACTATCCTTTAAAAGGCTAAAAATCTGTAGTCCTGATGATTCAGTTTGGTTCATTGGGGTTGTTTTGTTTTGTTTGTCTGGGTTTTTTTTGCAAAGCAAGATCCTCTTTATTTAAATAGAATTAAAGGGTATTTATCAGTCTGTGATGCAGAGCAAGATTAGTCTACAAGGACAGTTGATGGGCAGGTAAAACCACCAGGATGAGAAAAATCTGTGTGAGTGGAGTGGAGGTGAACTGCAGCTTTATGGAGCAACATGTGAACATCTGGAACCACAGTTGAAAGTCTTAACAGATAAGGTTGTCTTTGCAAGAAGGTAAGGTGTCAAAAATTTAGGCAAGGGTGATCCAAATTGAAGTGCAGGGCCAGGCACTGATCTCATCTCTGGTGACCAGTGACAGGCCCCAAGGGAATGGCATGAAGCTGAGTCAGGAGACGTTCAGATTATGTATTAGGAAAAGGTTCTTCATGCAAAGGGTGGCTGGGCACTGGAACAGGCTTCCCAGGGAAGTGGTCATAGCATCAAGCCTGACAGAGTTCAGGAAGTGTTTGGACAATGCTCTCAGCCCCATGATGTGATTCTGGGGTTGTCCTGCGCAGGGCCAGGAGTTAGACACGATGATCCTTGTGGGTCTTTTCCAATTGGGGTTATTCTATGATTCTATGAATCACACTAAAAAAATGTTCAGCCATACCACATTCACTGATTTGGCTAATGTTCAACACAACTTTCTTCTGAGTCAATATGGCTTCCATCACCCTGAAAGAACAACTGTTCTTCAGTGTGACCACAGAAATCCTACTCCATGCACTCAAACATACTCTTCCTGCATCTATAAACAGCAACGAGACCTGGTTAATACACCTCACAGAACAGACAGGGGTGAAGATGTGTACCTGGCTAAGAGTAACCTGACACAAGAGCATCAAGTCGATGGGGAATCCACTAGGACTGTATACGCTTTCCCCTCACAAGTAACAGCAAAACTGAACAAGACAAACAGTAGTGAAATTTTGGTCATGGATTCAGCATCCAGAACCACCTAGTTGGTGTGCCAGCAGTGAAAACAGGTGGCATTAGCATTTGCCTTGAAGGCAACTCTGACCATTCTGAATTTCGCAACTTATATGAGAAAGGAGGCAGTGGAGTGGCGCCTGCAAACCACCTGCTGGTCTTCTTGAAGGCAGAACTGAGATGGCAGCCTGCCACCGTAAAGCAGCCAACTTCTGCCCTGGAGACTGGCAGGTTTGGTCTTGATCCCTGGACAAAAACGTATTGCTATTGAAAAAGGAAGCTTGTCTATGAAAGGCCAAAAAAAAAAAAGTATGAATGGACAATTATAGCTACATCTTATAAATCCCTTCATTTTGTTAACACTTCTTGTTCTGTAAATGAAATAATTCATTTTAAGATACTAAACAAACAATACAGATTCTGATGCTTATTAAATAACTGGACATTCTTAGTAATTAAGTAGTCTTTCTACACACAGCAGAAGGAAATATTCTAATGAACTGATTATGTATTTTTCTGTGCCATAGAGCACATAAAAATAAGCAATTTCAATAATCATTATTATGCTCCAGTATATATTAATACATTTCAGATAAATCATTGCCTCTACTATCAACTCAGCTACTGCTCTTGCAAATAAAGCAATACCTTGTTACCTAGCAACCAGGCAAGGCTCTGCTACACTGCAAAAAAAAAGGAAATATATATATATATTTATATATCCCCTTCGTTTCATGTGAGAGAACATCCACAAAGAACAAAGAATAATCCACTCAAATGCCTTCGAATTCAATATTTAAATAAAATGTTTGATCATCCACATTTCATGAGTATTTTCAGAAGCTCGGTCTAGATCAAACATGCATTACCTCTTACTGACAATATAATGTTCTTGCTATGTATTTCTTGGAATATTTTAATGCATATATAAGTACACAGACATTACACATATAAGTCATGACAGGCTCTTAATGTTACATCTGATCTGTATTAGAATAGGAATAGCCATCATAAGGCTTGTTTAAAGTTTGTTTGCATATGCTAAATCAGTTCCTTTGCCATTTAACATAGCAACATATAGTATCACCTCTTACTGATGCAGTGTCTCTTTTTAAGGTGCTGTCATCTGTACAAATTGTTCCTTGTGTTTCTTTTTTTAATAAAAAGAAGATATACTAAAACCTCCACCACTTCATTGCTTTGTATTTCAAGTCTGTTTCTGACAGACTGCCAACACTGTGTGGGTCAAAAACGAACAAGGGTAGCTCAGGAGTCCTGCTCGTGTGGATGAGCTACAGACTTGGGCAACATGTAAATTTGGCAGCAGTCTCTGAACTCTCTGGTCACCACTGTGTGTCTAGTCCATGCTTTACTCAGAGTTGAAAGGGGCAGGAGAAGGATTCATGGCTCCATGACCACACAGTCTGAAGACATATCCTTCCCTGCAACGATGACTGCAAACAAGCTGGTGCAATAGAGAGAACATGAAGTCAAGAAAATTGCTGTTCTGAAGGCCTACGGTTTCATTAGGAGGTTCTCACATTCAGTATTGTCTAGGTCATCACACTGCCCCCAGATACAACACAAAATTCACTTCAAATTCAGTGGCTAATCACATACCACTACTGCTAATCACAAATTAGATGATCGCTAACCACCACACAAAAATTTTGAATATTGCTCCTGGTAGCAACATCTGTACTGAAAGCATTCCTGAAACATGCTGTTAATGTTCTCTTGAAAGTTCTTGAAGTCACCTATCTCTTAGCATGCAAGGATATTGGCTCAGTTAATCATAGCACAAAAGTGTACACAATCTATATCACGCTGCCTTGAACATCTGCTGCTGCTGTAATCCTTGATAATTCATAGTAAAAATATTCAGAAAATTATATGCTTGCACCCAAAGGCACCTTAGTTTGTGTGACTCTTGCCATTATCTCTGAGCTTTATATACTAGTTGGAAAGTTACTGCAGCTTGGTTTTGCCCATTTTTTAATATTCTCGCAGTCTTTAACAACTGGGGACCATAGGTCACCTCCGAGTGGAATATGTGAAGTTCAGTAAAATGAATAATGCATACAGATGGGCAAGGATGAAGTATCAGCTACCACGGCATTCAGAAGCCTCTTACAATAAAGATTTTAGAAGTTAGTGAAGCACTGGAACTTATACATCTTACAAGAATAAAGCAAACATCAGAGACCAAACCCTACAAAGCTTTGCATGACAAAGTCTGTGCATATTGTCTCTCCCTCTGGAACACAGTCTTTAGTGACAGATGGCACAACCACTACCTACAGATGGCTCAAATAGGGGCTCCATAGCTTTGATAAATACTGCAATCAGCTCCTAGGATAGGTATAGTTCAGGCAGCAGAGCAAACACAGGGAATAAATACGTAAAAAATTTCTTAACTGTAGAATAATCACACACAAAGTATTATCCTAAAGAGACAGATGAAAGTCCAGGGCTCTTACTGAGCTGACAGAAATTCAGGACTACTTAAGAGGAGGTCAGTAGTTTAGGATAAAAGTGTTTGAAATGAGCATCATTCAGTTTCTTATCTACTTTATCCAGAAAAACATTTCCACTTTCATCATGGACCAAGTACTCCTGGTGAAAGTATTCTTGCTTTCCAGTGGGATTTGTTATATTTTAGAGGAGCAATCACCCCTATCACTGAACAAAGCCTTGGTTTGGTTGGTAGAAAACATCCTTGCCTCAGAAAGATGATTCACTACAGCGAGCACAAGTATATGAATCTACTACTCTAACAAAGTCAAAACTTGTGGACCGGTACTGAGGCTATTTGTAGCAGACTAGCACCACCTTTTCTAATCTTCTACAGAAGGCTTGCAATCAGAGCAACTGGACTGATTTCATAAAGGAACATTTGCTTTAGTTGAGCACATGTTTCTCACTTCTTACTGCTGAAAAAACAGATATGACTTCGCAATGCCTTTTGTGGCAGCACAAGGCTAGTGATGGGCCATATTTGCTATGACAGAATCATAGAGCGATTTGGGTTGGAAGGGATCTTCAAAGTCATCATCTAGTTCCAAATCCCCTGCGATGGTCAGAGAACCTTCCACTAAACCAGGTTACTCAGAGCTCCATCCAGCCTGGTCTTGAACACCTCCAGTAATGAGAAGTCTACAACCTCTCTGGGCAACCAGTTCCAGTGCCTCACCACCTCTGAGTAAAGAACTTCTTCCTAACAGCTAATCTAAACTTACTCTCCTTCAGCTTAAGGCCATTCCTGCATGTCCCATCACCACACGCTCTTGTGAAGAGTCTCTCTCCAGCCTTCTTATAAGCCCCCTTCCTTGCTGTTAGCTGCCTTCAGCCACTCACGCTTCATGCCAGTTGCCTCAAGAACTTTCTACCAAGTGGCATCTACCAGAATGTTCTCATTGACCAAGAATTGCAATCCCATTGGCGCATATATATAATTCAAAATGTACCGGTTTTAGAAATTCGTAGACATTCAGTTAAACAACAGGAATATCGCGTTTTCAAGTCGATGTCAGGACATAGAAGAGATGCACTCTGTAAAATCTAACATGTCCTTTGCTTTAATGTGCATAGTACCTGTAATGTACACGCCCAAGATAAACATACATAGGCATCAAAATATCTCCCAGATAGATTCGGGAGAATGGACTAAAGTTCCGTTCAGAGTCCTTGAATTACACGACAAGTTCCCCAGCCTACACCGAGAGCATAATAATATCTTTACAGAATCCTCCCAAATGTGGCTCAGTAAGTCTTGTATCCCAAAAAGTAAAACAACCCTACAGCATTAACAGGCAACATTTCAATCTTTCAAAGCAGCCCTACCAAAATCTAAACAAGAATATGCCTGTTGGATTCTTGTCTTTGGAAGAAGATACTAGAATACAGATAGACATCGTAATCATTTAAACATTGATTACATTCCAATCAGTAGAGTATCTAGAATCTCTCCTGCAGATCTGAAGTTTCTATTCCCTTCTGCTGTCACTATCTTTTCCAGAAAACAAACAGAAAACATTAAAACTTCTGTTTTCAAGTACTCCTATCTGCAATTTAGCAAGTTTACTTTCCCTAACTTTCAAGTTTCAGGAAAATGTACTGCAGAGTTGGGAAGAAGTCCACTTTGTCAGAGCATCAAGAAATAGAAAAAAAAAAAAACAAAACTGTATCAAAATTTTTTACTTAGGATGAACTACCTCAACTTTTATCCCTTTTCAGATTATAGAAAACCGTGACTGACATGCTTCTTTTTGAGGAACTACCATCTAGAAAAGGAGACAGAGACTGCTATAATGTCAATGTAATTTCTGAATGCATCACTCAATCTCTTGTAGTATGTCAAAAGTATAAACAAAAACACTTCATGTGTCACAGTCTACAAAGGGTATCAGGTTTTATAGCATAATAATGCATGACAGGGTTCTTAATATTTATGATATATCTGTAATTATGTAAATACCTTCAAATTTGATTACACAGACTCACACCATTAAAGTTTGAGCTAAACTCAAACTGTGTAAATTCAGCAACACGAAAACTTTAAACCAAACCCAGTTATGTAGGTTTTCATATTGCTGGATTAGACCCTCTGCTTACCACAGCAATGTGTGACAAAGAGTGACTTGAAGTTAAACTATGATCCCCTAATCCTCAATGTCAACCTGTAGGATACAGAGATGCCTCAAGACTGAGCTAAGCTTCAATCACCTGCTCTCTTCCACGAACAGGAAGATCCAGAGCATTGTCTCATCAGTGGGGCCCTGTGCTGAGGTGGGAAATCAGGAACAGGAGGAACAACAGGAAGCCAAATAGTGAAATCCACCTTGGAGACTATCAGTCAAGGGGATTCTAGACACACATACTCCAGTAGGGCAGCTCTACCTCTCCTTTTCCCATGGAGAAGCTTAAAGGCATAAGGGCAGAAGGTTAGGGTTTTGGTTTTTGGAAATTATTACACTTCATTATGTGAATAATGACATATAAGATGCATAATATAAAAGTATAAACTTCAGAGTAAAAAAAACAGGGGGAAGATGACAGAAAAATGTGATTTATCACTTTAAACCAAAAGTGATAAATGCTACTTAGTTTCACATTCAAATTGACCACTTTAGGAGAACCTCACTTGTAAGGATTTCCTACATTCCTAATAAATTAAAGTAATACTTCAGGGATGTTACTAGTTTTTAGCTAGCCCCCTCACCCTCTTACTTATGTCATCACTGCATTAGGATCAACATAACAAGGTTTTAACCAGAACAGGCTGTCGTGGCTGAAATAAGATATTCTAAAAATAAGATTTATAAAAATGTGACACATCAGCCCCTAGCAATAGCAGCAATGCCAGATATAGCTTTTGTATAATGCATGAACACAGGATTACTTCCATGAATCAACAGTTTTGCATTAAAGTATAAAATCATCATCACATATGGATGACTAAAAGGGAAGACTGGTTAGAAAAGAAGAAATTTTGTTTTACGTGAGTATTTGTACCTCCAGTGATAGAAAGAGATTATGAAGGTCAAAGAACAATCCTATTACTTAAGTTACATAACTCAAAAGAGGGTGCATGTCAATGTAAAAACAAATGGAAAGACAACGGCTGTTTTGTATTTATTCACTGCTTCTAACTCCGATTATTTCTTTTACAGTACTTCTGTTCTAAACTGCTTTTCCAAAAGAAAGTTTCTCACACAAAGTCTAAGTTTTTGTACCATGAGAAAGACATTTTAAAAACAAATTCTATGTGATGCTCTGCAGATAAAAAGGGATCCTCCTCTTGCAAAGATCCCAGCACAGATTACAGACCTTAGACACCAACGAGTGGGAAGCTGGGGAATCAATTCTCAGTCTGACCAAGCTACTGTCCTCAGGTGGGGTGGTCTGACTGCTACAGGGCATTACCAAGTCCTTGGGCACCACATTTGTATGCCGCTGCACCACACCAAGAGTCAGCAGAAGCAAGCAGTAGCTTTTCTTTACTTGTGAAAATATTTAGGAAATGGTTTGTTCAAAAAGAAAGAAGCCTCCCAACTTTCTGTTGACTAGAGTAGTTTTTGGTACACATAATAAGAAAAAATACAATCTCAATGCAGTCAACTATTTAAACAGGAAAAACTGCTATTTTGGGGGGTATGACTTGCTCTCTAGCTTATGTTTTAACTAGCCTTTACTTTTCAATGAACATTATCCATACTTTTATTACAGAAGTATAGTATCCTCAAGTATCAAGACCAAAGGATTTCAACAAAATTTTCAACCAAGGAACATCACTTGCTTGTATATATAGTACAACATGGCATATTTAGTGAAATACAGTTCAAAGGGAAACTTAACACTCTACAGCCAAAATTTCCTGGTCAGGACCGCCTAACATTAGTTTCCTATTTCCACAACTGAGCATTTACAGAGAATATCAACTATATTAACGCTTCCTCTAAAGGCACCTTTCCCTTTGAAAACCAGATACTGAGCTTTCCTCTTCAACAATTTATTTTCTTTGAAGTTTTAGCCAATTAATTGGTCAGTGCAAATGACTCGAGAAGTAAGTAAAATCACATTAAAAGATGGTGTCTTTAGCAAGAGTCTATGGGGTTTCTCAGAGTTGGAGCTCTTATGACTGTGACAGCAACAGGGAACTCCTTACTACCTTTGGAAAAGTACATCAGGAGCAGCCCAAATGCTGCTTCACTACAGTTATAACTGAACATACTCTATTGTACTTACCCTTCTTCCTAGTATCCAGCAAGATTACTCCTGAACGTGAGGCATACTGTTCAGCCTGTGCAGTCAATGAAATAAATGGCGCTATGACAATTTTCACCAACTGAGAACCTTGTTCAAAATCTCTGAGCGCAAACCCTCAGGGTACATAATGCTTTCTTCCCCCGCCCTATGCTTCCTTGTGTGTATCATCACTGCAGTGCTACTGCTTAGTCCCAGACAGCTCTGTAAAGGACAAAAATGGTAACAGCAAGCCTTGGAAAGGAAGCAGGAACGGGCACTGTCAAGCACAAGAGGGCCTATTTCATCCAGGTCAAACGCAAAGATTACCCTGCACTGGCTGGTGGATGCTTACGAAAGGAACATGCGGACAGCACCGAACAACTGTTGTTACTGTGCTGTGATCGTGACTAATACATACAAAAAGTATTTAAAGGACGAGTATGGAGCTGTTTGGGAGTGTGCTGAGATGGTTCAGTGCAGACAGTGATTTGGAAGCACTCAAATCACACCACCACATGACGACTCCAAAATCAGTACCTTGTACTAAGGCAAAGGGTCTGTTAATCTCTCACGCAGGTCATAAACATACTCTTGCAAACAACCAAAATTAGCATAAATAGAATACAAGCAGAAAATGACAGTCGTAATATTTAATGTTCTTTCCATACTTTCATGCTTATAGAAGTGCAACTTTGTAGTATTCACACAATATTAAAGATTTATTGTAATTTTGCACAGGTATGTAAAAATCACATGGACAGTCAATTAATTAACAAGCAGTGGAGAAATCGCTAGGAAAAGGTTAGTGCAACAGGTTTTTAAACCGATGAGCACATGTTAAACTTAATATTTCTATGTGAGTTTTTAAATGAAGATGATACTTGGAAGTCTTTTTATAATATGCCTCCTATAGAGCCAATCTTTGCTTCCAAAATACCCAAACTGGGCATAACATGGATTAGATTTGAGAAATACTTTAAAAAGCCTATGAAAATCCTTGAATTCTTTTTTTTTTTTGCTAGTGCTAAGAGCAGAAACACTACCACATTCAGATTTTAAAGAAAAGTAATAACTTGCATCATCTGTAATGGCTTCAGTAAAAATACAGTGAATCATACACTACTTCCCTTAGGTTTTGCTGAACTATTTTTCTGTGTGACAATTCACTCCAATACCCACTTACCTCTGTGGTGATTTATAAATATTAGTACAGAACACTGAAGTTCTATATATTTTGATCATATAATAATAACAATGCAGGTGCTTCACAAACCAATTGGGTACTCATTAATAATGTGCTTTCCAGGTGACTGCACTATTATCAAACTAACACTTTTCCAAGATTTCAGCATTACCTCTGAAAACATTCCTGGAAGACAAATGCATTAACAAAGCACGATAATGCTATAACAGCTCTTGATTATGGAATCCCGAAGGAGATAATCAGACAGTTTTCAGTTATCTTAATTTTTAAGTAATTTAACTATTTGCAAATGGACATTTATCCAGCATATTTACTTATGCAATAAATGACATCATCCAAGATTACATAAACAGTAAGGAGTTACTAGATTATTTTTACAAGCACTTTTTATGAATCTATTTAAAATTATGAGAGTCTTAATATCAATTTCAAGGTGTAAGATGAAGCCTAAAAACAGTGCAATACAGTAGTAAAACTTCTAGAATTAAAGTCATACCTATTATACATGCATACACACATACATATACACACACATTTTAGTAATGTAATAAATCTTGATGAACACTGTAATTGACTTTCCATTTTCCTATATTAGGAATAATTACATCCAACCAATTTACCAGTGGCTTTTAACATCATTCTCAATACTTAGAAATAAAGATACTGTGTGTAATAGTGTTCTTCAGTGAACAGATACATGAAGAAGAAAGAAATTACCTTTGGTATACACTTGGCAAAAGAGGCATATATTCTCACTGATACAACTGCAAAAGCTTTACTTCAAAGTATACAGAACCAGCAAAGGCAGCATACATGGAAATACCCAGAAGCACTGAAGCTCTGACTTCAACTCTGCAACCAGGAGGACCAGTCAACTAAATGAAGAGTTTAGATGATCATCCACAGTCAGACAAGTAAAACACATGTTTATCACCTTCACGTTTCACCACGTTTAAAAGTACTGCAAAACTAAATGTTTATTCTCCACTGTAGAGAAGCACTTTCTGAAAAAAAGAACTTAAAAAATTAAACAGTGGTCTAAAATCTGCTGTCAAAGAGGCAAAACTCGCTGCTGACTTCATCTGCTATTGCTGCAGCTACTATTAAATTTACCCTTTTCACAGCATCAGAACTTAAAATATTCTAAACATTAGAAAAGCCTCTCTTGATGTTTGCTGACTGCAGGAAAATAACAGAACGAAGAAGAACAAACCAGTTACATGTAACAAACCTCATACAAATCACCTTGAATTTCCTACACCAAAAAGCTGGGAAAACATAAGAAAAGAGACATATCTTTCCTTAATACATCCCAGTTTCACGTTTCTAGAAAGAGCAAACTCCAAAGACAAAGGCCTGGGAGAAAGAACTTACATCTCAAGCTTCCCAAGACCTCTTTACCCCACCAAACACTTCTTTCAGGCACTGCTGATGAGCATATAGCATGTGTGGTACATTTAGAGAAAAAAGGATGACTACAATTACTTAGTTCTGGACCAGCTGGAATTTCCAATTGGTTTTTCCAAAGGAAAAGTGCTCTTCTTTTGGGTTGTTTAGCAAGGGATCATGCAAGTCCTGGAAAAAACCCAAGATATCAATATCCCCAAGGAGAAAAAAGTACAATCTTAACCATCCGCAGAGTGCATATATTCCAGTGCTGAAGACTGCTTTCTAACGTTGAGCAAGTGCCCTCAAGTGACAGAACAGCCAGAGATTTTAGGTCTTCAGACACACTGTCCTTGCTCTTTACCTCTTCTCTTGATCAAGCTGTGTTTCAAGCATTTGACTTTAACCCAAACTTAGTTCTTGGGGCACAGATATATTGCGATTTGCATCCTAATGAAAAAGAGGCAAATGCTGGGTACCATTGTTAGTGCTGGTGACACTGCAGCCCATATGTTCCGGTTATTCCTCTAGAGATATCACAAAGATAGTACCTAACCCCACAGGATGGGCCAAGCAGGGACCAAATATCATTGGCCTTTAGGAAAGGCATTGCAAAACTCTAAGATGTTCCTCAGTCAACTGAGTTAGGAATAACCCACTAGTAGGAGGCTGAAGGCAATATGTAAGGAATGGAGGAAGACTAGAGATGGTCCTGGATTTTCTCCTTTGTGCTTGAGCATTTCCATGACAATAAGAATCTCTTTGACTCTGTTATCCAAGGACAGAGACAGTCTCCAGGAGATGTGCCAGCACTTCTCAACGCAGAATCACCATTCTTTTAACCAGGAAGAAAGGCTATCTCCCTGGTGATTTTCCTTTGGCTAAGGTTTGTTAAACGCTAGTAACATCACTCCCTTATGCCAGACATAATCATTTCTACCTGCAGCTAACATGGAGTTAGGCACAATTGCTATCTGAAGTGTTGCAAGATATTTCACTTAGAGAAATTCATTGGGGGGTGAGAATGTCAACAAGATCCTTTAACACTATGCTCAAGCTTGTGAGAGTGAATCCAGCCCAAATTTCAGGGTTTTTCTTAAATGAAGACTCTTTGGAGAGAGGAAGAAATGTTTCTTAGTTGACTGAAGGACTTTTACAAAAATTCTACTGCTCCAGGGTACCTAAATAGAAAAGCAGGAAAAGAACTCCAACCCAACACCAGGTATCTCCTCTTTTCCCAGACTACTGAGCAATATGTAAGTCCATGTCAAAAGCAGTATGAACACTGAAACTGTCCCAAAACTGCCCACTGTCTTTACATGTAAACTGTAAACCAAGGCAATCTCCAAGAGCAATTCAAACACGGGAGCAGACTGATACTGTATAGAGCTAAACACTTGAGAATAAGGTATGTAGAGACCTGCTTTTTTGAACCGCAGTGCCCAAAATACTTAGTTTAACACGCTCAAACACTTTGATGCTTTTCTCCTCAAAGGCAAAAAAATACAGAAAGACTATGGATAGAGACAGCAAGCAAACTATGACAATGAAACACTTTTCCTAGCTTAATCACCTTGTCAAAGCCAGGTTTATCTGAAGCATAACCCTTTGATACTTGGAACCATGACTACTGTCTTGTAGACAAGCTGGCATAGTTGGCACATGGACTAAAAGATCAAATACAAGCAGCCCTCTGTTATTGCCTATACAAAGGAAAAAACTGCATTGGATTGTAAAGAGTGCCAGGATGGTACAATTGTCTAAAGGTGTTATTCTCCAGAATTTGACTGTGATTTCTTAAAAATCAGCTTTCAGCTCATGTAACTGTGAAGACAACATTGAAAATGTGAAATAGTATAAGCCAACATGTTCCCAAATGCAAAAACGATACCAAATCACATCTCTCAGAGTAAAAACTAGTCAGTTCATCACAACAACTGTTGATTTGGATGACTAGTATAAATTCTATACATTTAATAACCAAAGCATTGTGATAACAGGATCATCAGGAAAAAATCTAGTCATGATTGGTATTTGGCAAATGAATAAGCCTGGACCCCAAATGATGCCATTCACTCTCATCTCTGCTTTAACTTGCAGTCTGCATGCAGAGCAGGTCTCAGGATCAAGAGCCAAGAGAGCTTAAGTCCAAGGCTTGACAGTTTCTCAGTCCGCCCAAAGCAAGGTAGGAGCTTACTATTTGTGAAAAATATTATTCATTATGCCTATTACTAACATGTAACAAATAAATACAAAGATCCTTACCAAAATGCCAGTTAAAACAAAGTAAAACCTGCACCCTTACAACTCATGGAAATAAATTAAAATAAGCATTTCCAACATGGAATTCTGATTCCTCCAACACTAAAATGTCTTCCTCCTGGAATGTAAATCAAATCATGACTGACCTGGGTCACTGCTGCCTCGTTAAGTTCCTCAGTAGCAAAACTCTTACCTAGAGCCAATTTGCTTTAGGTTCTTACTTCAGTGCAGCTGCCTTTGATGGCGGCTTCATTGACAGTTCTGTTCCAAATTTCCACATCCTCTACCCTCCCTTTTCAACTCCATGTGCCCACTTCCAATTAGAGGTGTCATTCTCCCCTCCCGTCAGCCAAGAGAAATACTAAGAGAAAAAGCATTAAGCCCTCAGCCTTCTGAATTAATTTTGGGGTACTGCATTTAAATGTCTTCCAAGTAGAATGTATATGTATAGTACATTCTAATTTGCCTTCTTACTGGATAAATTTATCTATTCCTGACTATCACATTCTCCTTTCTCTGGAAAAAAAAAATTATAAAGGCGGTCACCAATAGTACAGAAAGCAGAGCTTACTTTGAATACATCAGCGAGTTCTTCCAATTCTCATCTCTCAACCATTTGCACAAATTCTTGAAATGGAACTTCTCAGGTGTGTAAGATAAAGAGAGTATAGGAGTAACAGCACAACTGCAGCTTGTGTAAGTTATACACATATATCAGAAAGATCTCTTAGTAAGTGTCAACAGACCAAAATTCATCTGCTAAAATCACTTACTCTCCATTTTTTTCAGACCATCACTGAAATTTAAGATGCCATCAGAACGGAGGTTTAATTCATTATTATAATTACACACCACAGGATCAAGGTTTTCTACTCAGCAAACAAGTACCAACTGTACAGGAGTGCTTACAACTTGTAATCATATTTATTCGGGAGAAAAAAAAAAGTCACATGGCAGCCTTCCACCGAGGTTTTTTCTAGGAGGTGAATATTTTGGCATATACGGAAGAGGACATAAATTGGTTCTTAAATTGCATTCAAATGAAAAGTTACTATCCATCTATTCTAACACTCCTGCGTCTCATTAACGGAACAAGTTAAAACGTTCTTTAAGGAACGATTAAGATGTGCTCTATCGGTAATCCTGTCACAGATGGACACACTGTAGCATTCCTCACTCACACCGCTGCTGTTAACGGTATGGAGCACACCTCGATTTTGTGCGTGTGGGCATACACTGCCACTGCTCACAGTGCTAAAGGGATTTTGCGAGGCACATGGCAACATGCATCAGTCCACATGCTAAAAATGCTCAGGAAAACTGTTACGGCACGTGTGCAGCAAACTGAGTCCCAGATTAAATTCTCAGTTATCGTTTGCTTCTCTCCCAATACCAATGCTGCCTTCTCGCCATAAGGTACAATAACTGTTCGTTATTGTACGATGTATTTTTCAAACATGAGCCTTTTCTGAGATATCGAAGCACAAACCATCATTCTGATCTCTACACACTTCTGCTTTTCATGGCTTTTTTTTTTTTTTTTTTTTTTTTTTTTTTTTTAAACCCGTGCCAGCCGTAGCACTTCGCCCAACTAGCATTCCTGAAATAACCGAGCGGACAACCAGCGGTGCCGTGAAGCCGACACCTCGCTCGGCAAGTTTCGGCCCACGGCACACCACGGCCAAGTTCCCAGATCCAAGCAAACAGAGGTGTGCAGGGCGCACACGGACACAGCCCCCCAGACAGCGGCAGGCTGCGAGCGCCGCGCTGCCGCTCTCCCGTGCGGCACACGAGGTGCGCGCCCCCCGCATTAATCACTGCTCCGCACGGCTCGGAGGGAGCACACCGGGGCGGGCGGGCTGCCCGGGGCGCCCCGCTCCCCCGGCCACGCCGGCCCGGTGAGAACTCACCAGCCGCCAGCACCGGCTCCCTCCGGCAGCTCAAACTCCGGC
>VZRE01014209.1:69411-153682 GCA_013396775.1 Cephalopterus ornatus
TTACTATGGATATATGGATACGGGCCCTGCCTCTCCCCCGCGCCCACCCGCGCGGGCGGGGCACTCCGCAGGGCACCGCTGCCCCGGGCCTGGCGGGGGCCGGGGCGCAGAGCGGGGCGGGCGGCTCGAGGGCCGTGGGAGCCGCCGGCGAAACTCCGTCCCCGCCGCCGGCTGGCAAACGCCTTCCTTTGCTCCCTCGGCAGAATAGCTTCTTCCCCCCCCCAACACGAGTGTCTAAATAAATCTCATCAGGTCTCGAATTCCTGCGTTAATACGAACAAATAAGCATCCCACGGGATTGTTTACTTCGGTAACTGCATCCCATTAAGCAGCACCCGCGCTGTCTAATAAGTGAAATAAAATACAAAAGATAACGCGCCTATAATTTAACTTTACAAAATGTCAGAGGACAGAGTTGCACTTTCAGTCCCCCATGGCGGCTCTTATCTCGGCTTCCCTGAGGAAGTTACACACTTGATGGCTGAGCACATTATCTGACAAGCTCAGCCAGCGGAGGCTGGAAGAAACATTTTACCAAGTCAAAAAATTTTACTCAGTTACAGCAGGTGAAGTCATGGGGAGGATGCGGTTACTGACACCGACTGCATTTCTCCAGCCCATTCCCGGCAGACCTATCCAAGACACCGGCGAGGCAGGTGCCTCAGGCCCTGATCCTTCCTATGGAGGCTTTCCGTCTTCTGTGAAATAAAATCTTTAATAAACGAGTGAAAGAGAAAATTCAGTCTTTCTCTCTAGGCACAGTTTTACACAAAGTCACAGTGCTAAAATTCGCTGTCATTTTCAGCCTCTGCAAGAGGAAAAACAGAGATGAATGCAGACCCAGCACACCAGCAAGGCAAACTTTCCAGGCACACCTACAAGTTCATACTCAAGCTTCTCAGAGACCTCACGCTGATTAAATGTAGAAACCTAATTCACTAGCCCTTTTGTTTGGCATGCCCAACTGCGTGTGCTTATATAGAACTTTAATCATAGATGGATTTGAGCACCAAAATAAATCCTATTTGAGGCTCTGAGTGGATGTCCCTCAGAGCATTAATTAGGTCTCAAACTAGTGCTAAGCTGCATTTTTTCAAAAGCAAATCTTTCAAGGTGTAAACTGTCACATCTATAAATGGTTCTCTTGGTTATGAACAGTGTTGATAACTTGCACGTAGCCACCAAGCTCAACGACGCGCAACGGCTCAGCTGCAACGACTCAACCACAAAATAGTGCTGACTTTGAATACACGAGTACGTGTGTGAGTAAAGGTAGTAATGTTTTCCTATGAATCACTAAAATCAACTGTTGAGTTGAGAGTTGAAAGGAATGATTTAAGTAGCAATGCAAACTCCTAGAGATTCAGTTCTCTATATCATAACTGATTTTAGCTAATTAGTCCTGCCAAAATAATGTTGGGGAAAGCTAAGCATTAGTTCAAAAGCACATCTTAGAAGGAGATCTGGAAAGTTATTTTGATTTTAACTGAATATTTTCTGCTTCTTTGCAGGGCTCCATTTTTTCAATAAAATCTTATAGACACAGTCTGGTGTTGATATAGATTTGATGTAGCCCATATGGAGAAGGACCGAACAGAATGCAAAAGTTTAGTTTCATCCTGAATCAGAAGAAAACATAAACATTTAGCAACATTTCCTGAATAGAATTCCAAAGACTGAGGCTGTAAACATGAAAATGACCATTTCAAAACATTTCTTTTCCATCTTTTCAAAACATGTCAATGCAGTTTAAAATTTTATATCTAAATTGTCAGTGTCACTTTTCTTCTGACATGAACAGGTCTCTTCAAAGCAGATGCTTTGGCAGTATTTCTTTAAAATGTTGAATGATGTTTATGGATTTGTCTAAATTTTTCCAATACCTTGGATCTCCACATCTCTATCCTTGCAACTAAGAAGACTTTTAGCATAGTTCCAACTCCCTTTGTCCTGGATTTTGTGATCTGCATTTGTAAATTGAAATCAGATCTTTAGTATAGGTGGGATGTGATCCATTAACAACTTTCTGAGTTAGGAGCAATAATTTAATGGAATTGCTAAACCAGAGGAGGAACAAGTTACGGCTGTCAGCGTGAGGTCGATGTGATGACGGCAGAGCATCGTAGATGTGCCAGCCGTTTCCTATACCTGCCATAAACTTCATTACTTCCATTGATTGTAACATACTGCAGACTATAACAGCTCTCCATGAAGGAAGCAAGTGTGTAAAAACTACCAAGTCCTAGGAAAGGATGAAAGTTTCTAGCAAGATGATGAAAGAAAGGGCAGTTTTAGAAATTTAGAAGCTCGGTGAGGGGGCAAACATGAACCCAGATTGTTGTACTGTTTTGACAGGGAAGATCTGCATGATTTCAGCATGAGGTACATTCCCATTCAGTCACTCCAACCTTCTTGCCTGGATTCCTTTCCAGCACTTTCTCTAAGGTTTGACCACCTACAGCTGAGCAGGTGTCATGGCTGCATCAGTGGTGAGACATGTCTGCACCTGCATGCTGTCTTTTTTTAATTTCAATAGCGTTGGAAAAGTCTATGTTAAAATAACTTGACTCCTTTTTGTTAGAGAGAAGTATTTGCTAATTTGAACTGCTTTCCTGATATCCATACCCTTACTGGTTTATAGCCTATCAAGGGATTTAGAAAATCTAAGCAAGATAAAATTAATTTGTATTTTCAAGTAAAGAAGTTATCTTCATTAAAAAGCAGGATAAAATGACTTAAAATATTTAACTGGACTGCCTTTACAATGTTTTCTTAGAGCCAAATATGTTGATTTTGAATTTTCTCAATAGAGAGTGAGCAGATTGACTTTATACCATAGGTTATTAGAAGTACACATTAACATAATAATATTCAGATACTGAGGTAAAATAATTGTTTATGTATGTTTCCTATGCAAGCAAAATCATAATGTGAATCCAATAGATAAACAAAAAAAAATATTAGAAAATTCTCCTAGTAAATTATACTTGACGAAATGTCCCTATAGCTGGTAAACGGGGAATATACAGGTCAGAAAGGACATGGAGAAAGGGAGAGCTGCAAACAAGAATCACACAAGTCTGTTACTGGAATTACGTACTATGCACAGTCCTTAAAGTCAAGCACACAATGAAAGACTATGCACTTGGTAAAATCTATTTATGTAATTCTCATGATATATAACTCAGCAGAGAGTGTAACACTTCCACCAGTGCTGCAGGAAACCAGGAGAAAGGGAATACAGTAACTGAAGATAGATGAAGCAGCTGTGTTGGCTTGGGTAAGAAGCAGGGACTTAAGTTTAAAGTGAGGAAGAGAAAGAAAGTTGTCATTTTTTGAACATAGAAGGCTAACAGAATGCTGTTTTACGCAGGGAAATCTCATGGGGAATTTATGACAATCCTGCAAGCTGGCTTTATTTTCAGCTTGGGGTCAGCACTCAGAGGATGGATCTTGCTGTATAGGAAAACCACTTCTGATAGCTTAAATATCCTAGAGGAGAAAAGTTAAGGGTTAGAAAGAAATCTGGCTATTGTACTACAACCAGAGCTGTCTTTATACATTTCTTTTAGTTCCAATCTCATAATTAAAAGCTGAAATGGCCATTTTTCAGAAAAATTCAGAATTTATTTTGATTTTTATTCTGAAAATTGTTCTGTGTTGGAGAGTAGTTCAAAGAAGATGATAAATTTGGACTATACAGTCCCTTTGGAAAGAGCAAGTCCAAATAAAGTTGTGTGGGCATGCAGTTATTGTAGGACCAATAGCCAAAGAGATAACTGGAGCTATCTTCTGAAACCACTGGAGTCTCTGCTGTGATGTGCTGGGGTTTAGGGAGGAATTCTCATTGGCAAACATGGATTATCCTCTTCTTTTTTTTGTTGTTGTTGTTGTTGTTGTTGTTGTTTTTTATTTTTATCCCCCACCGCCCCCCCCCGGTCAATCTCATGGGTCTCTAAAGAAATGAAGCATCAATCAAAGAAGAAATTTAATATCTGAAGATCAACTGAATGTACAAATAGAGAGTTCTTGTCTATACAGTCTTATACAACACCTGGTCTCACTTGCGGAGAACTAGCTGGTACCTGAGTGTCAAATGAATGGAGTAACTACAAATCATCTTAACCTCCCTTTGAAAAAGGTGTCAAAATTATCTGATCAATTACTAATGGTGGTGGTGCTTATAAACATGGAATATTTGTAAAGACAGTTTCTCTGAGAGCTTTAAAACTTTTTAAAACTTGTAAGTCAGAGAGGAAGGAATAAATGCTTCCCAGAGAGCTAGAGAGAGAAGGCTAATTGAGAAAATTAATTTTGAGCTGGATGGTATAGTTAGTCCAAAACCACCATGAGATTATCAGCTTCCAACAGAAAGGAAACTTTCCTTGACTTTAGAAATGCACGCATATGCATGCAGAATGTAATCAAACACTAAATATATGGCTTCAAATGCATATTTAGTGGCACTGTAAGATGCATATACATGTTTCTTAAAAAATCTAAATACTGAATATTGCCGTTGCTGTCAAAGGCCATGCTGCAAATATATTTGCCATAATATATTTGCACTATTCAAATATTAGGCAGAAACATTCTATTGAATGTTGACAGATAGATTATAAAGCAGAGTGATCAGAAAAAAAAGTCAGAAGAGAATCAAAACATACGCAGTATCTTTACTATGTTGCTTACTTTATTGATAGATGTAGTTTCTTCCTAATTAACATGTTCCATTAAAACTACTGAATTTTCATTTGGAAATCTCATCAATTTCTTTCTTGAATGGTATGTTTTGAATAAGTAAAACGAAATGGATTATTCTGTATTAATAACTTTTTTTATTTCCAACTAAAAAATAAAAATTTTACTATCTTTCCAAATCAGTGACTTTCTCACAGGATCTATAATTAAGGTTTCTATGTTTTCCCAGAAGGGTACAATCCCTCAAGGTCTTTCACTATAGTACAAGATTCCTTCTGAATAAGTACCATGGTAAATCAGAGTAATCAGTAGACTATAGACTATTATGAAATATGTGTATGAAAACTGATCCCACATGAAAATGAATGGAATAGGCATTTAAACTGCAATGCTACTATTTTGTTTTGACTGAAAATTCAAAACAGATGTCTGTCTTTGACCAAAAACATGGACACAGTGTATGTCCAGACTCTTCTGAAAACTTTTTCAGAATATTTTCTCCATTAAATGTTTTCTGATTTCCTTTTCTTGACATGAATCAGTTAAAACACCTTCTAAAGTTTAGAATACTCACTGAGTGAAAACTATTTTTATCACTTCCAGGAAACAATCTATAAAATTTTAGGAAGTAATCAAAGACAAAACATACATTGTATAAATACAAAATCACATTAAGGATTCAGAAAATTCCTATCCTTTTAGGGGCAGAAGGGATTATAGCAAATGCAAAGCAAAGGTACAATGACCTTTAATTCTCTCCCCGGGATCAAATATGAATTCATTCTATGTTAATATTTCACACTACTGCAGCAGAGAGAAATGTGTTATTTTTTTGTATGAAGATACTGGAATGTCATGCCATATGACAATTTATGGCAAGGAGAATCTAAGAAACCTGCTTCCCATCAGGGGAACACTTGTATGCTAGAAGGGCGATAATATACACACTCCTCCTGGGCTCATTAGAACAACATCAGCTCTTGCTGTTCAGTAGTCACACCTGACTGACACAGGGGAGAGAACTTCAGAACTCTCATGGCTGCTGCCCCTCTTAACATCACTCTTAATTTCCCCCTTAAATTGGCCTTTTCCTCCTCCTTGTTTGCAGGGTTCCCTTTAGGCTTAAATGTTACTTTTCATTCACTCTGAAAAAGCACAGCACAAATACTGAGCAAGATGGCTATGCAGTACTCGACACTGATTAAAGATCAGAGAATTGTCTGGGGACACAGTATTTAAAAGGATGTGCTGGCCAAGCAAGCTGGGTAGACTGTAGTTTTCCAAACACCATCTATTATAGAAGGGGGTTATAGAGTTAAGCAATCCTGCCATCCGGAGGAAAACTACATAACGGGAACCGTCTACAAATAATTAAAGGCATGTCAAAAAGTAGGCCATTTTTTGGATTAATCAAAGAAGACCGAGGAACTCATTTAATATGCAGACGGGAAAATTTAGGTTACACATTAGGAAAGACTTTATAAGATTTGAACAAATAAGAGTTCATATACAAACCACAGCATAACATCATTATCTTAAAGTGAAAAACCATTCAAGAAGTCTTTAATTTCTTGGGGCAATTTAGAAATAATGACATAAACCCTGTGCTTTTATAAGAGAAAGTATCAGGTGACCCCTAGAGGTCATCCCAAGACCAAGCAACTCTGCAGCTGCAATAACCTATGGCTTTTGTTAAAAGGCAACAAAAACATGAAACTGATTTACACCTTTGTATTATATTCAATTACACCGTATTTTAACCACCCTCTAGGTACTTCAGACATTTACCACTACATATGCAAACCATTCATTTTCATAAATGGTTTGCTTCAAATACTGTTACATTAAGGATGGTAGTGTAACCTTATATAATATTAACAGAAAATGGTGATTTATGAGTGAATGAAAAGCAGACTGGAAAGCCAGACTATGACAGAACAGATTTCGATTTGTAAATAACAACTTTTTCAAGGCTGTAGAAATCAAATCTAAAGTGTTATAATATTGAACTGTGCATGACAGTGACTACTTAGTCCCCAGTCTTGTAATATGCATTGTGGTGAGACAATCACCCCCAGCATGCTGCAGAGCTCGCTTCCTGGCAACTGACATTGGACGTTGCATATTTTCATCCATTAAAAAAAATTTCTAAGAAATTACTTTTTTTTTCTCTTCCATTTCATATTCCTTTCTTTGGACACCCTCCAAATTTCTTTCTTATTTCTAATGAACTTTTGTGGACAATGGGAATACACTTTTTTCTTTTTAAATGCTGCTTGTTCCTCCCAACTATGTATTAGTCAGTGGCAATTTTAGCAATTATATTTTTGTCAAGGTAAAATCTTGTAGATGTTTGAATTCATTGTTTTTAAATTGCATTCATAATTACCTATTCAAATTACTTCTTAAATTTGGCATAGTATTAACTGCAAAGGCCAGAAGGGCTGTTAATTAGCTGTTAATTAATCTGAATGTGTGATAGTTTTTATGAATTCCAGCATTACGTTAGCACTCCGTGGTGCATATGGCAGTAGGAATGTAGAAAGGGTCTCAATGACAGAAATCTGTTAGTAAATGAAGATGTGACATAATTCTCCATTCATTTGTGGTGGGGAAAATGGATATATTGCAGCGTGGAGTTCTTAGAAAATTCAATTGATGGGCCTGTAAGGAGCCATAAGCAAGGCAGCCCAGCCAGGTCAGTTCAGATTTTTGTTACCAAAATTCTGCCACATGATAAAGAATCAGAGTTTAGCTGGCTGCATGACTTAGCTTGATTCACCTGTTTTATGCCAGTTTTTAATGGTACCAGTACCTATATTAATGACATGAATACGTAAGAGACTGCAAACTCCAAGTATAAGCACAGAAAAATGTAACTCTTTGACAATCCATCTTTCTGGAATGTTTAGCCTGAAAGATTTTTGGTCCAACAGCCTGAAGTCTACCCTCACCTTTGGGATTCAATACAGCCTCACCTACAGCAGTCAAAGGGCTTTGAGTTCCTTTTTGTACAAGTCTTTCTCATCCCTTCTGTTGCTTTCATGTTGTTTCAGGCAGAATGGGGCAAAATACCAGCAAGTTTGAGCCTGTTCCTGAATGGATACCTTTTTTTTTTTTTGTAGTCAGCAGAACCTGGGCAGGCCAGAAAGAAACCCTGATTATTTTTTTTTCTTTTGGTAGTGCGTAATTTTGATAGTTATTTTTCATTAGAATATGGAAAGATTCACTGGTTACAATTTTCATCTTCTATGAATCTATAATAGCAATGGCAGGTGGTGATAATGAAATGAGAGCTATCAGGGTGTCAGAAAAGGTAGCTCTAGGATAATCAGCATTTTCAAGTTGTTTTCCAATCTGGCGCATGAAATCAAGCTGTTTACTATTGATACAGGCAGTTTTGTTGTTGATAAATAAACATAATGTGTATAACCTTTTGCAACATTTATATAATGGATTTATCAACAGGTATTTGCTCAAGTAAAGCACCGCATTCTACCAAAGAAATGACATATTTTAGGGGCCAAATTACTAAAGCCAATTATGATATGAAATTAATTTAATAATATATTTTCTTCTACTAAAATAACCTAAGACAATCTTAAATAAACATATTGATTTCAAATAGAAATTATTAATTTGTAATAATTTTCAATACTTTTAAATTTGGAACTATTTTTTTACCTTTCTTTCTCACAATACCTCACATTTTTTTCCACATGCACACCACTGCAGATCTCAGCAAATGAAGAATGATGGAATTACAGAACAGAATAAAATTACTCCTTACCACTCTGGAATGTAGTATAGTGATTAAAGCAAGTGGGCCATGCCATTGGAGCAACCTACCACAACTATAAAATTATTCAAAAGCAAAACACTTAAGTCTGAGCTAGAGGGGAACAGAGTCTTCCTGGATAAAAATAGAGTGGAAAATATGCTAATGGCTCTGTAAAGATGCTCAATCTGTTTTTGGTAGACAATTAAGGTGAAAATAACTTGTTCCTGCAAAACTGCTTATTTTCCTTTTAGCTTTTCTTTAGAAGTTACTGCTCTCTTGGGATATTGTAGAAATTAATTCAGCTTTATTATTTTTGTATACCATTTTATAAAAACAAAAACTGCTACATTATCTGTAATTATTTTTTGTTATCCCATGTTGCATAATCAACAGCAGATAAATCAACACAACATCTCTAAATTTTCTCTTCCCTGTGTTAGCAGCAGCTGATTATTGGAATGAAATATCTTACATATTATTATGTGAAAACTTAGGTTAACTTCTGCCACCGATATGTTCAGACCTAACTATAGTAGCTGGTTTCCAGAATTAGAGTTCTCATATGAAAAACTAATTCTTGTGGATGTTTTAAAAATATAAAATAAAGTATATTTCCTTACCTGTTTTAGAAGAATGAAAGCCCAGTAATCTTTCAAACTTGAAAAACTGATTTGCTACCCCATATCTTTCATAATTCAGGACAAAAATTAAGTTCCTTTTCCACCTTTCCCTGTATTCTTTGGTACCTGCATTACAGTACTGTGTAGTGGCACACTTCACACATTTCTCTAGAAAAGCCTGTTTCCAAACATGTGAGAAAAGCCCCAAATCTATAACCAATTAGAATAGCCTTTTGGATTTCAGTGACGTACAAGTATATTTACGGTTGCATATCTATTGCATTGAGTAAAAAAGAAATAAAGAAAAGGATGACAGCATCAGGATAAGATTCTGTCTTCATGAAAAATGTGTGGTCAGCAAGGAATACTTTAAATTAGGTCTTAAGCAGTAAGAGCAGCACCAAAGGCTGATAACATTGCCTGACTCTAAGCTCTGAGCAAAGACTTGCCAAGACCAAGAAGCCATGCTGGGGCTGGGGTGGTCTTCATGAAGCAGAAGATTACCTTTCTGGGAAGGAAGTAATTCAGTTAGAAAGAGAAACTGGATGATTCATTTTCGTGGAAATACTTTGGTTTATCAGGTTTGGATAAACAAAGGCAATCACAGGAAATACTTGATGCTCTTATTCTCCAGGCAAGACTGCTGAGGAAAAAATTCTTCAGATCAGTTAAGTAATTGCTGTTGTGGTTCTCCAATGAAGACCAGTTTTGAGATAAGAAAGGAAGACAAACTTCCACTGAGAATGAACTGTCAGTAAGATGTTTCCCTGAAAAAGAAGTTCCTGATTGTTATGGAAAGACTGGATCAGTAAGGCATCCTAAATACTAGCGTAAAACATTTCACATGTGTTAAACAACAAGGAACTCCCCAGCACATCTCAATGACTGTTAACTGAGCATCATTTCCTTACAGTCCAGTCAGCCATTCAACACTTTTACCTGTCTGTGCTGAAAATATCACTTGGCTTGCAAGTATCTGAACATGGCTGATACTGGAAAGGGTGAGTCTATCCAAGGCCACAGTAACATCTTTCTTAGGACTAGAAAGCATTGATTTAATGACGCAGAAATCCCACCAAACCCATGAGCGTTGAAGTAGTTAGAAAACAGCTAATGCCAACTTCATACACAACAGACTTTGTGTCTGTTTTTAAAGGATCTTTTCTACTGAATTTCAGGGAAAAGGGAGCTGAGATTGTCCAAGCTGACAGCCTACACCCTACTGCAGTATAATTAAGGACATTTCACAGTTCAGAACAAAAATTTCCTTTCTTTTCATATTATATTTGACCCCCTTGGGTCCTCTCCCTCACAGAGCAGACATCTCTTGCTGTACTCTGACAAAAATGAGAAACTGAGATTTCTATTGGATGTTTTCTGTGCAATATTTACATTCCTGATAGGCCTCTAAAAATTTCTGAAAATTCACATGTGTTTAGAACTGACCATACAGGATGAAAATGTTGAAGTGCTTTATATTTTTAGAGATTATTGCAGGTTATAGTCTACAGGAATTGTAGACAGCTTTTATATTTATCACTCAGACTGTGTAGTGTCAGATCTTAATAATTGCAGTCCTCTTTATTGTGATGGATCTCCTGTAAAGAAAGCCTGTAACACTGCACAAAATGCTTCTGTGGTTTAATGAATGGTGCTCTTCCTCGTGAGTAAATAATAAAGCAGTACACAAGACACAGGCCATATTATATAAACATAATACCTAACTACTTGCAGTTGCAAGGGAAAAAATACTTTTAAATAATTTCCCAGAACACAGATAAATCTTGCTGGCTGACTCTTATTTTGGATAATTTACTTCACTTTATTCAATAAATTACCTACATTGTATAATTCTCATAATTTTTTTCATTATAAATTTTTTTCTGTTTTTTCTCCTTCTTTTCCTGTCTATTCTCCACACTTATTTTCTGCATCTTGCATTACATGATCTACACTTAAAACTCGTAAAAAAGTTTAATTAAGTAAAATAAGTTTGCATATATAGTACATATAAAGTGCGTATATTCCAGACAATTGAATGAAATGTGATCTTATCTACAAGTCAGAATTTATGAAAGTTCTTAATGAGACAGCAAGGAATTTGATGAAAATGTACTGATGTTTTACCAGTCCTACTAATTTACTAGGACTTTACTTATTACATTTATCTAGAAGAATTTTGGTAAAGGAATATGGACACTCACAAGCAGTTATTCTATCATGTTAATCAAAGGCTTTTAGATTCAATTTCAGTACTGATAAAATGCAAAAGTACTGTTAAAAAGAACAGAGCATCTGAATAAAAAAAGTTAGAGAAAAATCAGCAGTAATGAGATCCTCCTTTACAGTTTTTCTGGAAATAAGCACTGAAATAAACAGGACTGCTCCTGTGTGTGGTTGCTTCTGTGGACAGAAGCTTAAGGTGGTGAAAAATTACCAGCAATAGAGGGCAAATTTCATACATATGACATATTGCTGGGAACTCTGTATTAGTCTGAACTGAGTTTTTATTACATCTTCCAAACTATTAGAAGGTTTAACCTCTTCAGAAATTTTCATTAGTTGTACAAAAAAGTGCCATCAGCCAGCTTCTCTTTTCCAGTCAGGGATTCCACTCAAGAAACTCTGTGTAGCTGCTAGCTTTGATCTTTGTCCCATTATTTCAGTCTCATGCTTCCTCTCAAAGAGTTTGATAACATCCACTTCATGAAAAAAATAATTTAACTGCCAAATGAGAACTCCCCTGATAAATTTAGAGTTTCTGAATGTTTGTAATAATATGATAGAACACAGTAAAAAACTATTACCCTTTTAACATCCAAAATAAGCAAGACAAATCATATTCAATATAAAGCATTAAAAAGGGGGTCTTGGAAAAAAAAGAGCAATCACAGTAAATATGAACAAGAGTTACAAGTAAGATCACCTTTGGAACAGTCTCTCAAGATTTGGTATAAATTGAAAATGTCAAAAGAAGTTTGTTAACAGTGAGAAAGTCTGGCATCCAAGGTGCTTCTACATCCAAGATGAAGTAATTTTCTGTCCTAAATTTCATGGTAGAAACCCTAAAAAGGTGATAGTCATGGAAGCCCAAACAGCAGACATTTGAGGCCCATAAATGAATGCCCCAAATGGAGGCTAGACATACAAGAGAAAAATATTGCAAACCAGAATTGAACATGCTTACATTTTTAGTATAAAAATTTTATAAGAGGGAATCCCATGTTGTTGTTTTTTTTTTTCCTAAGGAAAACCAGCATAATGATGTCATCATAGGTAAGGGCTTGCTCATGTTCACAAACCTAATATCTTTGTGTAGTATAGAGACACTGGCCAAACAAAAGTATTTTAGGTTACCTTACTGGATCTCTGTGTACTGGCTTCTCCTGGTTTGCTCTTGTGCTTTGCTGACACATCCCTGTAATTTGTTTACTCTCCGTAACAACGATAAGACATTGCATAAATGACTTTAAGTTTCTATTAAACATCAACTACTGTATTTGACATCAAAATTTCTGGCTTTCTTGCATTACACTGATTCATAGAAGTTAGAGTTGGAGAAAATCTTTATTAATGTCCCAATAAATCTCTGCAAATACAAGGATATGCCCTATATTTTCTAGATATTTTTGAATCTAGATTAAAAGTTCCCAAATGAGAAAGTTTTGGCTATTTCCAACAGTCTTTTACATTGTACCTCAGTGATACTTTATGTCACTGATACTGAACTCTTAGGTTTATTTTGTTTTCTTTTCTTTTACTATGGCCTTTGCTGCCATTTATTCCTTTGTGAATAAAATTATTCTTCTTTGGTATTTCAGCCATTTGCACACTATTATGTTACTGCTCATGTATGAGAAGTTATGCAGATATTAAAAAAATCTGGCCCCTTAGACAAACCAAATCAACTGAATGCTTTATAATTTTTGCATTTAGTCTCTCAAGCCCAAGGTTTATTTGTTCCACTGTATTTTCTGTGATTTCCCTGACAATGTTGCTCTTATAATAAACCTATTATATGCAGCCCATTTCTACAGAGATGGTTCAAAGTCAGACAGCAGCTTTCCTAGAGTCTAATAAAACGGATTTAAATGAAGCATTTCTAAAGCTTAGTGAAACCACTGTTTTATCAGATTGTCCAATAAATACAACAATGTAAGAAACAAAAGACAAAACATAACACCTAGCCAACCGGAAGGCAGGCAGGCAGGCAGGCAGGCAGGAAGGAAGATGAAGACAATCCGTAATAATTATGCTGTATACACTAGGATTGTATCAATTGCTGATATTCCTTGCTGCAGTAGGGAAAGCAGACATTTAAATAAAATCACACTGCATGCTGACTATTTGTTAAGGGTTTTCTGAACACAGAAGGCTGAACCTTGTCATGGCTGTTCCACTCAAAGTCCCATATTCATTTATGTGCCCCCTTTACCATCCTATTGCTGTTTTCTCTTCCCTGTTTTCCTTCCCCACAAACATTCTCTTTGTGAGCACAGAGATTCTGTTTGTCCAGAGTGAACTCTGGCTGCACCAAAGGCAAACCAGAAAATTTATGTCATTGTAAAATGGGGTGTTATCATTGTTCTGAAAAATTAACGGGAAAGAAGAGGATTGGCACAAATTAGCTAGCTTGGGTGATAATGATAATAATAATGAAGTTTAATAGACTAAATATTAAAAAGTGACAGTTATTTTTGACATGTAGTGGACAGCTGAGGAAAAGCAAATGAGGATAGAAGTGCAGCAATTTGCTACTTGGTGGTACCTAATTAGTACCACTAATTTATTTCCTGACAGAACAGGGAGGAATCCTTCTACAACTTCTGGAAGAGGCTGTTGTTTGACAAAACCAAATAAAGGAGCCACTTTTGACAAGTCTTGTAACTTTTTTCTGAGAAATTTTTCTACTTCTGCCATATCTTTGCATAATTGAAGTAAGTCACTTCACTCCCTGTGCTTTCTACAGAAGGGAAGGAATATATTTGCCTGTCTGTCATATTGAAGAAAACACTAGGGATTTTCCCCAAATTGAAGATGACACAGAAAGATAAAGTGCTGGAAGGAGTTACCAAAAAAGTTATAATCTAGACTTGTGAGGGAATTGTAAGAGAAAACAGCCTAGTTTTTTTTAGGACAAATCCTGACTGAAAACTTGATTTCTTTCTTGAGAGACTTACTATGATACTAGGCAAAACAAAAGCACAAGGACATTTTGCTTGAGCCTTTGGTCAAGTAATTGGAAAGACTAAAGAAAAAATAGTCATGTTTGGAGCAGAACTGCTTACAATACTGCACTTCATGTACGGTATGTGTTGCTGCTGTAGTGGGGTCAGACAGACAGCTACAAAATCCACCCATGAGCATAGACTTCTAAGGTACCCCAAAACTAATCAAAGGAAGTTGAGCAGGAAAAATCTGTACATTTCTGAGCAGACAGCAGAACTGTTCAGATGCAGAAGACATTGCTAAGAAGAGTTTTACTATCCAAGCACGCAAACTGCTCAACTTACACTTTAAAATTAGATTGCATCTCTTTATGCTAGTGCATGGACAGCATAGTAATGCAGTGCTTTCTAAATGCTTAGGAAAAAATACTATCTATTTATGAAACTGTATACCAGATTCAAAAAAGGATTTTTTTATCTTTCAGAAAAAGAAGTAATTTCTTTTAATGTGAAATGGTTTTTTTATGGTAAAAGGAGTATACCATTGAATATAAACAGTGCAGTGACACATAAAATGTCAGGTTCTAATGTACATTTCCAGTAGTATCTGAAGACTTTAGCATTTGCAAACATATTTCTCTGGTTCTGTTTACTTCCAGTCCTCTCATTTGGCCCAGATGTCTTCCAGAGGTCCCTTCCAACTTACATTACTTGTGATCCTATGAAAGAAACAGGACAGCATGGAAGTAAAACTAAGACCTTCAGATATTTTGGTGTTTATTATACTTTAAAAAATAATCTCTAGGTTCAGTGTTCACAGCTGGTATTTAGAAAAATTTCTCTATTTGAATGATGAATTTATACAAGACAAATTCTTCCCTCACTACCCAGGTACCTTCCCACTGACTCCCTCAGACTCTGGAACTTGTTCAACCAGGATAAATTAGTTCAGTAAACATGGAGTGCCACCAAGCCAATTCATTCTGGGGTTATTTATATAGCGTCTTTTAATAAGTAAATTATTTGGGGTCAGAAACTGATACATTTACTTAGGTTTCAGTGGTGTTACCACTCAGAGAAAAACTGAGCACACAATAACCAAGAAGGGCAGAAGGTAACCTTGAAAAGCTTTTCAAAATAGAAAAAAATACAGTTTAAAAAAAAAAAAATCTCTTTACTGTCATGGAAAAAACTGATTTGACAATCAGCAATCATATTATTCTCAAATTGCTATTCCTTGTAAACACAGAATCACAGAATCAACTAGGTTGGAAAGACCTCTGAGATCATTGAGTCCAACCCTTGACCAAACACCACCTTGTATAACTAGACCATGGCACTAAGTGTGACACGCAGTCTCTTAAACACCTCCAGGGATGGTGACTCCACCACCACCCTGGGCAGCCCATTCCAATGCCCCAATCACTCTTTCTGTAAAGAACTTCCTCCTAATGTCTAACCTAAACCTCCCCTGGCACAGCTTAAGACCATGCCCTCTTGTCCTACTGCTGGTTGCCTGGGAGAAGAGACCAACCCCCACCTGGCTACAACCTCCTTTCAGGGAGTTGTAGAGAGTGATGAGGTCTCCCTTGAGCCTCCTCCAGGCTAAACAGCTCCAGCTCCCTCAGCTGCTCCTCACAGGACTTGTGCTTCAGTCCCCTCACCAGCCTCATTACCCTCCTTTGGACATGCTCCAATCCCTCAATATCCTTCCTGAACTGAGGGGCCCAGAACTGGACACAGTACTTGAGATGTGGCCTAACGAGTGCCAAGTACAGGGGCAGAATCACTTCTCTGGTCCTGCAGGAAACGCTATTCCTGATACAGGAATATTTGCAATTAGATGTGAGCATTATACAATATGTTTATGTTTATTATATTATAATTTATATATGAAAATATATAATGTGAAGGTTTGCCTATCAGGAAATTATGCAAAATCTCAAGCAAACTGTAATATGCAATAACAGCTGCACTCCTTAAATGACAAAATATTTCCCACATTGAATTGTTAGTGCATGATAATTACCAGAAATTAACGTAACTCGATTAAGAGGTTATTCTTTCACTATAAATCACTCTGAGAATGGCTACAGCACATTTCTCATCAGTGCACTTCATCTTGTGAACATTCTTCTGAATGTAGTATTTGGCCTGAGGCATTAAGGCATGTATGCCTCAAGGACTCATGTCCAAATGGCAGGCAGGGTATTTGGATCTGAGCAGGGTCCATGTCCAAGTCAGTCACAGAATGAAAACTCCCTGCATTCAACACAACAAACCCCACAAATCCAAGGGATTTGTCTTTGCCAATGACCTTTAGCCAAGTCCTGGATATGTCAAAATAAATTATGAAAGGCAAACACTCCTATCTGAACAGATAACTCTCTCTTTTTTTTTCTTATTTCAGTAATGTATAGAATTCATATCAAATTTACTGTGATAATTCTACCAGTGTATATGATTCAAAATGCTTTTATGGCAGTAAAGAAATATGAGGAAAATACCTTGACTCTTTCCTTCACTCCTGTCTCTTTCTGTGAGGAAACAACATAATATGATGCTTTCAGCAGAAGAAACTCTTAAATTATGTTCATGTGTTTTCTCTGTTATCAGCCAATTAGCACTGTTCTACCTTTTCCCCAGATGGTTTGCTGGACTTTGGTTAATTCTTTCTGAGTGACAGTAAAAAGCAGAAGTAATTCCTAAGTGCAAATACTCATACCAACAATGAGCTACTGTTCAGGATAAGATTTGTAACCTTCGGATTGTACTCCTTCACTTCCCTTTTTCTTCGGCTGATTGAGTTAAATACTGAGGTAACCTGTCATTCAGAACTCTCAAACCTTGAAATTAAGATCTGATTTTAAGTACTCTGTAAAAACACCGGTAGATTTGCTGCACTGTTTCACTTCTATTTCCCATATTATCTTTTAGGTTTTTTGAATAAAATTCAAGTTGTAGAAAAGAATAGCCATTCAGAAGAAACACTAATTTAGCCAATGACCATAAATACCTTAAAAATCAATTTGAAAATAATCAATGCATCCAGTGGCACAAATTGACAATTTACGTGAAATACAAATTTAAAGAATGCTAGATGCACCCCGTGGCATGCAACAACGATTGTATTTTGTGAACTACTATATGTAAAGTATTATTATTTGATACTTAATCAGTGACAACCTATGTAAAATTGGAAACACCTGGTAGTAACCAATGCCCTTTAAGAACCAAATACATTCCATAAAAGGGAAGCAGTCAAAACACCAGGATGCACAATAAATATAAAGCATACCAAGTAAACCACATAATTTCCTACAGTGGAAAGCATTATCAGTTCCTTTCCACACTATTTAGCAGTCGCCTTTTCTTGTGAATGTCTTTTACAGCACCAGTTTTAGCAGGGGCACAGCATCTCTCTCTGGGTTCTTGCCTCTGAATGTGATGACCCACAGCAAGCCAGTGGGAGCTACAGGTACTTGGGAAATTGCTTAGCACTTTGCAGAACTGGAACCACTGAAGAGTTCCCAGGCAAGCACTCTGACAGTGAGAAGTATAGATCACCATCCCTACAGAGTAACTGTGCTACCAACACTGCTACATGGCACACTTCACTGAAATCAATCTAGTTTTGATTGCTTGGTTTGTGTTGTAGCTGGGCTTTGAATTTCTGCCACATACTCTCTCTTTACTATAGGAATTGTCTATTACATACCTGCCAAAGAAAAAGAGCAATACTATGTGGGAAAACAGTGATTTAAATGCCTAAGGAATCCACCTCCCATTGATGGCCATAGAGAAGACAGTGACCCTGAATTCCTCTCATCAACTCAGTTTAATCAATTTAGTGCTTTTAAAAGGATGGACAGTGAGCTCTAATTCACTGTGTTTTAATGACACTTTTTCATACTTGGATTTGACATCCCAAGAGCAAGGCTCCTTTAACATAGCTTAAATTGAGCAGCAGCATTATAAAGTATAAGATCAATGGCTTTAGATTGGTAACATTTTCAAACAAATGAAAATCCCCAAGCTGCTATTTGCTTCTACCTGAAACTATACACCCGCCATTAAAAAAAAAAAAAAAAAAGAAAAAAGAAAAGAAAAAAAATTGTTGGTTGCTCTCACGGCCAACTGATAATTACTTTCCTTGCCTTATGAATATTTAGCACCACCCTTATGCCCAAGTTTCTCAATTTAAAGATGAATGGGCCTGCAGATGCCAAATCCTTAATCCCTACAGGTGAGGAGGAGTCTGTATTGTCCAGCAGTGATTCTACATGGTGTTAAATGGGTTCTCAAGAGAATCCTGTTTTCCTAGATCAGGAGTCAGTGATCAACATTAAAATGTTACTTATAGTCTTGTCCACAACAGCAGAAAGGAAAAAAATCAAGAATTTTATATTAAGAACCAGAGAAGCTCTTCTGAGGCATATTTTATTACCCATATATTCTGAAAAATTCTCTGCTCAGGTTTTCCTTGAACTTCAGGGGATTACTGATAAATCATGAGGAGAACACAAATGTTGCTTTAGCTTTTTCAAAGAATGAAAGCATAAATAAAAAGTTCTGTCACTGAGGGAGGAGAGGAAGGGGAAGAGATGACTAAGCCCTGCAGTTCTGGCACATTAAGGGGAGGGGAGGACTGTCCTGAAGCAGGAAAACAATAACCTAAAAAATAAAAAGAAAAAAAAAGTTATTAAAGCAGTCAGAAGTATTCTTCTTTATTTGACTGTTAGTTCAGGTCATAATCATATTTTTTTTCTATTTAATGCTGATTTTAAAGAACTCTGTATTTTATGGATTTAGAATAACAATAATATTTTAGTGGATCCTTTCCTTATTCCAAAAGGAGTTCCAGGGCATGTACTGGGAAGAATGTCACCATAAAGAACTTCAATAATTTCAGCTCTTACTCAAGGTCTGGGCATGGCAGCCTTGCATAATAAAATACGCAGTACCATGCCTTCTTGCAGAAATTTCAGCAATAATGAATATCTTCAAAAAGAAACATTCAGCTGCTAGCATGGCAAGAGTTGGTTAAAAAACTATACAGAACACCCTAACAGAGACTAATTTACAAAAAAATGGATGAGGTACAAAGAATAAACAGACCTTTTTTCTTCAGAACACCTTTTCTAATTAAAAGTAAACAAACTTGCATTTCATGAAGCAGACCAATTTCTTTAACAGCCATATTTATTATCAGCCTCATTTCATGCTTGCAATAGAAAATCCAGTAGAAAGGGGTTCATATGTCATCTCCAGGGAGACAAATTCCATAACAAGCTGATGGGTTTCAGGAAGATATCGCTGCTTTTCCTTCCTGTTGCCATGAGCTTTGGATTATGCCCATATTGAATAATAAAAAAACCCAAGAGTGACACTTATTGCAGAAAATTTTAATATTATTTGATTAACTGCTGGAATAGAGAATTGTACTGTTAACAGCTTTCTGCTAATCAGGTAGTACAGCCTGAGGAAGGAGGGACTATTTTAAAGTGCTCTAAAGTGAAACCTCATTTTCTATTTAGACCATGATTTGAACTGATGGTATTATGTTAGTGCTGACAGTCTTTGATAGCCAGTTCCTCCAGATTTAAGAGAGGCTTTTGAAGTTGTTGTGGAAATGCTTTTGATGGCTTCTGCTGAAAGATTATATTGAATTGGGAGGTTTTAGCAAAAACTGAGTCTGTTATGCACCATCGTGGTTTAAGTCACTTGGAATTAACTCTAATCTGGCCCAAACCAGCAAATGCACAGAAATTAAATGTATAGATTTGATTATGTGAAATTTATAAAGGTTTATTTTTTTTCTCAAAAGTTAAAAGTAAGTCTTCCAGCAAATGTAGTCTTTTCTATCAAAATGCAGAACTTCACTATATATTGAAAATTTTAAATTAAAAAAAGTGATCATTTTCACCTTATGTAAAATTATGCTCTGCATTGGTCTGTTTCAATCATCTCTCCAAGCAGTCCTTGCCACAATTATCACAAACAGCATTGCTCCACGTCTGCTTTGCTTAGGGAACTATGTGTTCTCTCCCCTTCTTTGATCCCCTTCAACCTATGTCCCACCCCATTTATTTAGATGTAGACATATTCAAAACTTGGCAGTCAGTAATTCCAGCACATGAAGAGGTCTTTGACCAACTGAAGCGAATCAATTGCATGCAGAAGTCCTGTGCTTCTAAACAGCCACAATACAAGATCCCGGTGTTTCATGCCTTTGAGAAGAGGCACGTCTTTAACTCTGTTTCATTTATGTCCTAGCACATTACACTAATTGAAGCAAACACAGAAATCCTGTTTTCAGGGGACAGATTCTTTGTCAAAGTGCTCAGGGTAAATAACCAAACACCAAAGACAAAATAAGCTTTCTCAGTGCACCAGTGTATTTCCATATGCGCTGTATGAGAAACTGGACCAGGTTTTTACCTGGTAGTCACCATGGCAGAACCATGATGTGTGTTCAGTATTTTGTGTCTGACCTGCAATACATCACACATATCTCTGAGACCATAGAAGCCATCAGAATGCAGCCAAGAGAAATATCTGCTTTCAGCTGTCTTCAGCCTGTTTTCTATCCAGTGAGAGTCCCACCATCAGATAGCCTATGCGAAAGATGAGTAACAACACCATTGAAAGTCTCCAATGCAGGAGGTAGAAAGTACTTCAAAATAATTAAGTCTCCCATTTGTGCTTGTTGTATGGGTTTTGAAAAATTCTATGTTTAGTACGTAATGACAGGGCAAGATTTCAATGTCCTTCAGCTCTCCAGCTGCTTAGGTGTTTTTCTAATGCTACAGCACTTTCATAGTATTACTCATGCAAGAAAACAGAGCAATAAAAATGGTGACTTTTTTTGCCACTTCACATTTTAATCCCTTATCTGTAAATCAAAATTTACTACTCTCACCTTTTCTGATTTGCTTGACCATTTCATATCTTATAACTGCTTCTAATGCTCATTTTTCTGTTTGGCAATGTAGCACATTCAGAAATAAATATTAATGCCCTTGAACTTACCATAGCCATATATTAGAACAAAAGAAAAAATGTCCCAGAAATATACCAGTAGAAAATTAACACAAGGTCACAAATTTGGTGCCAACTTATAGAGATATAAAGATTTTCTTACACATAAAATGAAATTAAAACTGCACAACTGAGGTTAAATTATTTTAAGCTTTCTTTTAAAAACCACATAAGTGCTATAAGATATTGTTATAGTAAGGATTATAACTGTATTTTCAATAAACTTTCACTTGTAAATAACACTTAAATTTGTGCCAGAATATATACGTCATGATAACTAATTGCTACAGATATTAATCCTTCACTTTGCTTTGGAATTGGGGTTATAAAAGTTCAAGTAAAGAGATCTAGAGGCTTGGCTGAATGTTACATAGGTAGTCTTTCCCCTACTTCATCACCATCTTGTGAAAATGGAGGTTGCTTCTGCAGTGTTAAATCAGAATTAAGAGGCAGGACAACGTTTCATACTTCAGGACTTCTTTCAACAGCCTTTCGTGTCCCTATTAGTCCTCCCCTCTGAATCATTCCTGCACATCTTGAAAGACAGGCTACTAAAGGAAGGATGGTTTTTCCAGTGTCTCAGCTTTTTTTTCTCTGCCAACTTGTGCACCTATTTTGACCTTACTAACATTCTGGTCAGGATCCCTTTTCCTCTCACTCAAAAAAGATAAGGTGAGTAGAACCTGAAAGTATATGAATATGTAACATCCACTCCTTCTTCAGTGTCCTGTCCATACAATGCCAGTCAGAGTAGATTTCCATCATTGTTTAACATGTATTGAAATATTGTCCTACCAAACTAAGCTTTGACCTAGAAGCCATATTTCATTAATACTATTTTTTACAGAGATCCTCCAAGAACAGAAATATGTCAGAGACATGCTAACTATATGTCCACTGTTGCTGTCATTAATTTAGTCCAAATTCTTAAAGAAGGAAGAAGTGATACTGCCCTATACCTCTTTTTCTATATCCTGAATAATTAATCTATATAATGACTGAGAATTAATATCTATCTACATTTCCCATAAAAATAGGAGATAAAATATAATTATAAGAAATAGAAATCTAGGTTTAAAGATTTCTTGTCCATATTCCAAATTAACCCGTGACTAACCTGAAATGTGTATTTATATTCACCTTTATGAATTGGCAATCTTAGAAATATAAATTATAAATTAATTAGTAAGATGAACAGAACCTGCCTTTTTAAAAAGATTCTAGGGGAGGTTAAGGTTTTGAAAAAGAGCAACTGCCACTATAGATAGCAAATTCCTCTAACCTTGCAGATGCCATAAGGCTTATCAATGCTTTCAAAAAATAGATAAATAAAATAAAAAAAGAATGTTTTTAAATGGATCCAGGCTATATCCTTGCCAAATTAAGTTCCCATGACAGAACTTCATCTTTTACTGGTAAGTACAAATTACCAATACCTTTTATACATTTTTAAACTGTATCATGTGCAGAAGCAAATTTATTGTCTGCAGAGATATAATGAGCAGTTGCTCAGTTACTCTGACAAAAATTTGCCTAGACCCTTTAAATAGAGTAAATAAGAAGAAACACATTGTACTGGTACTCACATGGGATCAAGATGCTAGTCGAGGTCTAGTTCAAACATTTTGCTCCCATGATAACTTCCTGGAATGAATTATTCTGCATCTCAAAGAGAAAGGTTTTTCAAGGACCACTCAAATCCTTTATCCCCCATATAATAAGAGAGTCTGGGTGATAAATTTTCTTATCCTGTTTATGAACTGCATCTGGTATCACTGGCAGAACACTGCTGGAGAAATGAAGAAACTTTATGTATCTCTTATCTTGTTCATAGAGAATTAATTAGTAATATTGGAAGTTATATCTTAATCATGTGTTGTTTAAAAGGCAAGAGCATTTCTCCAGTGTAATGTATTTTCCTCCCAGTTCAAATGAATCTGATAATGGCAGCTTATCATTTCAGCCGAAAAAAAAAGGTTAAACATAGCACATTGAACTAGATCTCTTTGAGCCTATTCACGCATATGTGTTGTTCACTGATGACTGGATCCGCTGTGGCACTATCCTTGCCTACAAAAAACAGGAAAATGATGTTTAACACTTATTGGTCACTCTCAATTTTTATGGCATTTGCTAAATCCTTGGTCTCAGGACACTGAAGAACTTTAAAGTGCATCTTTCCAATTTTTTGCCTTCTTTTAAAATAAAAGCATACTTTAATTCTGTAGATATGCTGGCAGTTACTATCTTCAAATTAAGGTCTGCCTGTCTTGGATGGGTTAAAATGAAGTTACTAGTCTTACTACTTTTAAATCCTTTGCCTCTGCTTAGGAAGATGTGTAGTCTTTGAAAAGCTATTATTAGACTGTATTGTAGGGAAAACACACTGGAAAAATACACTACAGAAAGGGAATCAAATGCACCAAGCACAGCCTAACACAAGGTGAAAAAACTGGTATCAGTACTTAATACCTTGTTATATGTCTAAGGGATGAGAAATGGAATGAAAAAGAAGAATTGTGTTGCTTTAACAAAACCCAGCTATGCCTCCAAGTTGGCAGCTGAACCACAGCATAAAGGAAGACATATTAGAAGAGAAGAACAAGGCAGAAGAACTAGAAAAATGCCAGAAAAAGTCAAGAAAAGGAAGACTGGACAGAAAAAGGTATATTCAGGAACAGATGCTGGATATGAAACAGTAGAGGTGAGCTCACTGAAGGACAGTGATTGACAATGCATAAGTGATTGACAATGCCTATCTAACTAACCCTGTCCTGAAACCTGCTGAGAACACAGACCACTTAAAGCCTTTTTATTTTTCTAGATACATGGGACAGAGAGACCCTCTACATGTTAAGAATCACAACAAGAATAGCTATAGTCCCCCTCTATCAATTGCTGTGGTCCACAGTTGTACAAATACGCATTCATCTTGCACATTGCCTATTTGTATATTACTTTAGTTTTCCAGTCTACTATGCTGTTATACATCAAAGCTAGAGTTTTATTACTCTAGAATTGCATTTCACTGAAAAACGCCATTCAGATGCATATCCTCGTAATCATGTATTTTACTAACAAAATCAAAGCAGGTACCGTAGTATGTAATAATTTTCAACACAACATTAACCATTCCCAACATAAATCCACTTTACAAATCAAGCATAGTGTTTAATTGGTCATGAACCCAAAGCCCAAGAGGACATCTGAAGAACCAGCGCTGCAACCTATTGAGAGCGTTCTGGGAGAATCTCTAGATCTGGTCCCAGTCCATCACCTCTATGTAAACATCTTTCTGAGCAACCTATTCATATGAATTGCACTGTTAATCACCAATGTTCCCACCTGCTGTTTAACATAATTTTGAAATAATGTTTTGAAATAATTTGAAAATATTGTTAGCCAGGGGCAAAAAAATGAAGGACTCGATGGAGTTTGACTGTAATTTCAGGAATTTTATTCAGTAGATATCTCAACAGTCACCATGAAAAGATTCTTTAATGCATCAGTATCTGTCCAGAATATTATGTAATTGTTCCTAAAGGTACTCCTCCAGAGACAGCAGCTTCCTAACATCCTGATTTCTAACGAAAGGAGGATAAATGCCTGCAAAAGTTGAAACCTGGTGAAATTATAAAAAAAGTAATCTTGCTAAATAAACTATTGCTGATCTTAAGTATGAGTTTATATACATGTAAAAATTTTTTTTATAACATGAAACTTGATATACCTTTAATAATGGAAAAAGTAATGTCCCACACTGGAATCTATCACCAGCTATCAATTTACGACTATCACCTTATTAAAAGCTTAAAAATATTTAAACTGGCTTTTGTGATCAGAACAGATACCATTATCTTAATAATTTTTGGTTGTCACATAATAAGTGGAAAGTGAAAAAAACTACCTTTATTAGTTAAAATAACTCAAAATGTATTTTGCCTGATCTCATAAAAAAATGAAAAAAAAAATTATCCAGCTATCTAGATATTCTGTATCTGCCAGTGACTAGCTTAGAGAAAAAAAATGTTTTTGAAATAATCATCTCTCCAGGTTGTAAATAGCAATTAATTATATAGCAATTTTGAGATTTTCCCCCTTTTGATACTATTTATTATTCATTGTCCTGTGAATTTTCTTTTTAACTTTCCCAATAGTAATTATTATTCAGTTTATTATTTTTTTTTTTTGTTCAGTTTACATTTAACTCAGCTTTTCTCTTAACTGCTTCCAACTGTCTATGTATTTATTAAACCTTTTATGGTCATTTTGTTCATTCTTTCAAATTCACATTCCGCCACTGGAGAAGTATATCAGTTCGCATTGCAAACTTCCCCACAGTTCTACCAGCACTCTTCAAAACATTTTGCAAGCATCAGCTCCACAGACACTCAAATAATTTTGCTTTTGAGTACACATAGTCTTTAACCAACACTGACAATTTGTAACAAGTATAGAAGCTAGAATGGCAGCCATGAAATACATTTCATGTAGTCCATTCCAGAGTCATCAAACAGCAGTATTAACAACTCGGTATTAACAGCTTGTGTCAGCTTTGAAGGATTTCAGATCCAAAAAGAAAGAACAGGCTCTGTATGATGCTCCTAATTCCTCAGCTTATCTAGCTGCAAGAAAATGTGAATGTGTATGCATGACCTGAAAGAACTTCACTCTTTCTTGCTATTTATAAAAACAGTATCTGCATCAGTGTAGACATATTATCATTATATATTACCACACTACACAACTAACAATGCTGAGATTTAGAAAGTATGCAATACTAAACCATACCAGAATTATTAAGGATGTATTGGGCATGATGGTTACTACGACATGAACCTTGTTCTTGGTTCTGTACAGTAGTCCCTGGTCCAATACTGTTCATCTGCTTTTGCTCCCTTGACCTTTTAATACAATTTTTCCTGAAAGCTGAGGATGTGCTACCTGGTAGTTATCCTACAGAGGGGAGGTACAGTCCCTGAAACATACTGTTACCCACAGCCTGCAGTGTTCCTCCCTACATGATCTTAGTCCACTGAGATCAGACTGGCTGGACAGTAGGAGTGGGAGAGAGTAAAAAATCCCACCTATGGCCTCTGAAGCCTTGGTGATTCTCTGTCCAAAGATTTAATAGAACTGTGATAACTTAAGGCTACTGTGATTTATTTTTGTTACCATCTTTATCAAGACAGCATCAAATTATACAGTTCATTACTAATCCAATGATGTTCTTCTAAGATACTAGTGCTTATCTACTGTGCTGTGCTCCATGAAACATTTTCCACAATTATGTATCATATCAGAATATCTTGCTACAAGTCCTAAGCATTAAAAAGGGAATGAAAACAGGAATAACACTGTAATATTGAGCAAGATTCTTTCATGAACAGAAGCAGAGTCAATGTCTACACAATGGAATAGATGGAGGTTTTACTAAGAATGTTTTGTTGGACTTCATGTTGATTCCTACTGCCACTTCTCCTCTCTCTCTAGAAATCTTTTTTTGCTTATCTTTATATCTATTTTTACTTTCCACTCTTTTTTTCAGATGTTCAGCATACCACCATTCTTACAGCTTCTAGAGCAACAGCAAAAGTAAAGCTATCTGGGCTGTGCTCCTGTTCAACAGCACTTTCCCTTTGGCAGACAGGAATAAAGGAAACCTCTAACCAGTGTCACACCATCACCATGTGATCAAGTGCACCTTTAAAACCTTACCTCATCCAAGAGAAAAAACCATTTGCCCCACTGTATACTTGGCAGTATTTATGCTCATTTCCCTGCTTCTTGGTTGTTTTTCTTTCCTGGTGAAATTCTACACCCTTGAAAGAAAGATTTCTCCCACCAAAACAACAACAAAAAAACGCCCTCGTGGTCATGCCTTCCTTTCTAATGAACATTTTTTAGTAAGCTTGGAGTTTTATTGAACTGCGTTTCTTTTCTTGTATGTCTTTACAATTAGGCAATAGTGATTTACGTTTTCTTTTCTTGCTGGTCCAGTCTCTAAGGAACAATACCTTTCAAACTCATTTTCAAAACCTTACTGTTTTCTATTAGTGCAAGGATGGCAAAAATGTAACCTTGCAGTGTGAGTCCATCAAAATTATTGCCACCTCAAATAAAAGGAAATGACAGAACATTCAGAGTACTTATAAAACAATTTCAGATATACTTTTAGAGTCATCTAGAAAAAATGGCACTACAGTATCTAAAAATACCAAATTTTACCCTGAGGCAGACTACCTATTGCATATGAGAGACTTTTACTTTGAGAATGATTCTGAATTTTTACAGTAACTGAATTGACTAATTCTGAGTCTTATTTGAAGAGAAACGGAGGGAAAAACAGGAAGGAATAACATTAACAGTCCAACCAAGTAGAAGAATTCCTAAGATGAGAAAAGGAAATGTGCACCATCTGGAAGAGAAGTTTCTAAACATAGGCTATTAGGTTATATGGTTCATGATTAAAATCTGGCAAAAGCCTTCTTTTCTCTGGCAGAACAGACAGTATCTTGATTCTTGAATAATCATGGTACTGCTGCAGAGCAGAGAATATTAGCTTCTAGGGATATGAAGTTCTGGATCCCCTGGGAAGAGGCCAATCTCTTGTTTGAGTTGAATACATTTCACAGATGAAAAGGAGGAATAAGACAGAAAAAGGTCTTACCTTTTTACCCTGGAAGCTATCAGTTGGGGAAAGCAGTTTGGCACAGCTCCCTACAGTGGGCTAGCAAGTATCAGTAATAGTTTTATTTCTTTGGTTGAAAGGATGCAACTACCTGAGTCTATGTTATTAATTATTTGAATTTTCAGTTTATCAATATCTATAGTCCAAACTGGATCAATGAAAAGATGTTTTGAAATGAATTAAAAATACATAAATGTAGAACTAATTTTTATAGTTGCCTTCTGTAGGCAGCTGTCCCTTATTAGTGAAATTATGCAAGATAATCTTGAAAAATATTCTTGGTATCACAGGGGATTTGAGAGTGATGACACCTGACAAATCATTTTGTCAGGCACTACACCAGAACTTCCTCTATGTGAGTTCAAAAGGAGACTAAAATGAAAAACAGGGAATATCGCTCAGAATAACATGTGACAAAAGAAAATATAATTGTTTATCTTTACATTTTTGTCAGAAAAGAAACTATGGCTATACAACATAATTGCGCACAGGGTTGATCAGTGACTTGCAGCATCACAGTCACACCAGAGAGGGGACGTGCCTTGTCCAACATACACAACTTCTTGGCAGAACAAATTAAAGCAAACAGAATGCAAAAATGCAGCTATATTGCTTCTTACTAGGAAAGATGCCACTGTCTCCTGCAGATACCTGAGAGGTTAGGGCTTCACAGAGCTGTCTACATCTGGACTGCAGCTTCCTCTAAGGTTACGTTCTGTGTTTAGCTATTACCTTGATTAATCAAAAAACAGTGCACTCTTTTGAACTTCGGAAGATAAACATTTTTCTATCTAATTTTTCTATTTATTTAGATGTTTTTGCAATAATAATGCCAATCATTTTCTTTCAGTCTTGAGATAATTCTCAATTCACAAATTAAAAGTATCAAAAATAAGGTAGTCTTGCTATGTTCTACATTCTCATCCTCAGATTCTAAATTCTAATAATACTTACAATGGTAATACTTTCAGTTAAATTAATATCTTGCTTTTCTTAATCAGTCTCTATGCACACAATAGAATATGAGCATAAAGTGGATAAAAAAGGTGCATGTGGGATAGTTTACTCACCTTGGAGACATTTGGACAAGATCTCTTTTAATATTTAATTATTTTCTTAGATTTCTCAGAGGCTATGGGATATTCAGGGTCACTTGCCCTTACAAGGAGAACAAGCAGACTAGAATCCCTTCAAGTCAGGAACTATCAAAGATGAAGAATCTTCTTCTAAAACTGATGTGAAAAAAAGATAAACCACAACTAATGTAACAGTGTGGTACTGTAAAGTTTCCAGCATGCAAGCTTCACGCAGGAATTTTCAGATCATGTATCTGATTATGAATCAGAGGAATTAGTTCCATGAATTGTAAGAGAAGGTTGGATAGATTAAAGCATAACTGAGCATAACTGTTAATAACAGAGCATAACTGTTACATAAAATTTGATGGAAATAATTTAGGAAGATTTCATGAGCAGATTGGTGTCTGATGGTTTGTTAAGAATGTCAGCAATGTTTTCTTCAGGCAGAGTACAGAAGCTTTTTCCTTTCTGAAAAGAAATGTTGGAGGTTTCTGATTTACTGAAGATCAGCTGGGTGCAGGAGGCTAGAAGACTGCAGAAAAGCCATTTTTCACTGTAGGCCTTGGGCAGCTGATTTAGCAGGGAAACGAAGAGAATGAAGGTAAAATGAGCTAAAATAGCTAGGAAAGTAGCTACTAGTGTTTGAATACAGAAATACATACACTGCAGCTGTGGCATTACAGAGGCAATTAAATGGGTGTTCCATAATCTTAGCTTGACTCACAAGCCAAATTCTGCCTCCATGTACTACATATGTAAGTGCTGTACAATAATGTTCTATCTCCAGATTAGTGGATACAACATGACTAAGCGCACTATTTTAATCACCTTTGCAATGATGATTACTGTAAGACACTTCTGAGAATCTTTAATCTAAGACTCGTCATTCATCTCCATTTCTTCCTTGTCACAATCCACCCAGATGCTGTCTACTGTGACCTTTCTGCTCTTATTTCATCGTGCTCTTTGCCAGAAGATTATTTTTGATCCCTGCGGTCCTTCATAACAAATAGGCCTTATCGCTGACTTTATATAGAGTGAAAAAGAGTGGTTATCTCAGTATCTGTGATAATCTGTTTAAAATAGTACACTGAAAGGAATTGCACAGGAAATACTTTTATGTCATTTAATTCTGCTTCTTCTATCCACTCTACCTTTGTTTTTAAAAAAGGAGAAAAGAAGCAGACAGGATGTTTTTGTGGAAGGCCAGGAATACTGCTCACCTCTCTAAAGGACTGTCAGTGGGATACTATCACTGCAAAGCCATTTGCTGCAGAAATAACCTTTATATTCCTTTTGTGCAACCAAATTTGTATACTGATAAATAACAATGATCTTTAGCTATTGTCTGAGGATATGAAGCTCATACATAAATAAAAAACTGCAAAACCTGCATTCATTTGGTGCTAGCTAGTTTCTACATCTTTACTACTTCATTTTTACTTAATATAATAAAATAATTATGATCCCAAACTGGTGATCTCAGAGGGCCTCAGGTAAGCCAGCAACATCCTTGTATAAGAATTATGTTAAAGGGGCTTACCCAAAATTCAAATGGAGGGCTGTATGTTATCTTCTGTTCTTTACAGAAAGTGTAGAAGAGGTGATGGACCAAAACTTCCTATATATCTGAGAGCTCCCATTCTGCTATGCTCCAACAGATGGCAGGGCTTCCAGGAATTTCTAGAGTTTTTCCTGCTGGGATCCTATGTAAGGTATGGTTGTCCCTCTGCGTGAAAAAAAGGCAGAAGAACAAGCCATCATAAAACATAAGGGATATCCTTGTGTTTATTTTGCTAAATGAATTTACATAGTTAGAGAAGGAGAAAGCTATAATTACCCTTTTTGGCTGCTAGATAGTGTTGCTGATTTTTTAAGCACATCTCTATAAAGGGCAAAATATAAAAGTTCATCTTGTTCTAAAGATAGTGTTTGTTGTCAGAGCATTACCTGCTTTAAGTGGTGTAATAGGTCTGGAAAAATAACATGCATTTAATTGTGTCTATTAGATATTCAAAATAGTAGTTTATTTACTGGGAACAGCTTCACAGTTTTGTGTCAGGTTGTCTGAAGGAGCATCTGCTAACTGCTTGAAATAAAAACCACGGCAATTAAGATACACAGGAGAGGGATAGTAGTTTGTGGAAACTCTGGCCATGCTCTGCCCTCAGATAGGAAATAGCTACTCTGAAATGAGAATATAAAACTGAAAGCAGTACTTGCTATACGTTTGGAAACACAGCGTTAACTTCTACCTGAGACAACAGAAGTGAATGCAAATGAAGGTTGAAATACCAACTTCAATAAACCTGACTGATACTATTTAAGACTCCACGTAACTAATTGTCTTGCTGGTAACAGTAGTCCTAGAAATGCTAGCTGAAAAGAGTCTAAGCAGTTAAGTCTTGGCAGTTAAGATGTATGAATGAATGTTTCTGATGTAGCAAACCTACAGAATCTTGGATTGGGTTGAAGGAACTCTGTGGTACACTTCCGGCTTGCTGTAAAATATATGAAATTTCCCCTGTTTAGATTAGCATATGCTTGGGTTTAGTTACCTCAGAGCAAGAAGAGCCACAGTGGAAATGACAGAAAATTTGCAATTCTTATATGTTTCAAGTCTACAAAAAATTTAAACATATGCTGAATTTTGAATTAGTCCCACTGAAGCATTTTTTATAAATTCAGTTAGTTATGGTTAAAGTACACAATATTAAATGGTGTTATAGATGGGACCCTAGTGACATCTTGGGTATGAGTCTATACTAATTCACATGCATGACTTTCTTTTCAAATTAAACTAACCACTGCAAAACTGTGGAGTATGTAATGAATAGATTTTGTTTTTTCTATCTCTTGCACAAACTATTTGATGTAAAGGGCAGGTCAATCAAAATATAACAAAGTATTTTATTCCATTATGGAGCATGTGAATCAGATGATCAGGCCAAAAGTGACCAGCTTAATTCAGCATGATATGTCGGCAAAACAGAACAGCTGCCTTGGGGTACGAGTGGCTCAGAGCTTTAATTTTTAATCACTACGTATAAATAATCACATGTCAGAAATACACATTTGATTCAGTTATAGAACAGAGTAAGAGAAATATATATACGTCTTAACCCCATCCTAGAATCAAGTATTAGTTTAAGGGCTAGTTCATTTGAATGGTATAAGAGTAGGCAAACTGTGAATGCAAAAATGAGTATATAATTGCATCCAGATATTTTTGGGCCAGTATTCAATGTTGATTATATGAACTCAGACACTAAGGAATACTAAATGCCTTTCCTTAACCACAGCACAAAATACCTTAGAATTGCAAATGACCTTTTCTACCCTTCCTCCTCCCACAGTTTGCAAAAACTAAATGCTCCCATCACAGAGTCACTTCAACAAAGTATGTCAAAGCATATTTGAAATGGCCAGTTGATGAGAGATGTGGATCTACTTGAGTAGAATTTTCAGAAATATTTACTTGGAAAAACGCTGACTCTGCTGTGGCTGTGTTCAGACTCATTTTGAGGCTAGTTTTGTGTGTCTATTCAGGCAAAGGAGTCAAATAACAGAACAGTTCACAGAAAAGAGAGTAAGAACACAGCAAATTTTGAGCTTAGAAATGTGAGTAGTCACAAAAAATTATAAGTTTCTTTTAACCAGTCCTGGAACACAAAAATACTGTATGACTCATACATCCAATCAAAGCTCTTTAAAACAGCTTAGACGTTGAATTTCAAATATTTGTGAACAATATATACACTAAAACTTACTCAGAGCAATAATCTCATGAATACATTTGAGGAAATGATAAGATATTCACGACAAAATCACATGCAGAAACAGAGATAAAACTAATTAAATCAATTATTTGCCATGAATTATTTGAAACTTCTAGTCATCACCAGTATCAGATACCAAGCTTGTGAAATAAGAGTAAAAATGTTTTAAAGCAAAAACAGTATCATTCATAGTAGCCAACATTCACACCCTTACTCATTATTATATTATTTAGGTAAGTTTTTAGCTATGACAAAATACAGTCAGTCATTTTTACATAGTTTACCATTTTTATTAAAATTGTTTTTGAAAGAGCTCAACATTGTTACAACTGCTGGATCACTTACAGTACAAACAGAAGAAAATTAACTTTATGCCAATGAGCTTGTTGTAAGAATGTTTTTACTTTAGCCTTCTGATAATTTCTTCTAAAAAATAAAAAAAAGATTGGTTATTTGCACATAATCAATATGTACTATATATTTGGATAAACACAGACTTCTATGCAAACAGATCACGAAGCAGCAAAAGAAAAACTTCATTTGTTGAATTTGATACTGTGCATAAAAAACACCTATAACCTTTAAAACTGTTAATTTAACATGAAGCCTTAAATCATAACATAAGCCCAAGTGGATATGCTCCATCAATCCAACAGTATGGCATTAAACCTGCAGTCAGTGAAGTGGTCTGTGCAGAGGTCACTTAACCTCCACTGAAACCACTTCCTATTACAGGGTAGTTGCTAGAAACAGGAAGAAACCTGAGTGAGAAAAGCAACCTTCAAAATTGGAGATGTGCTAATATTTTCCTAATCAATAACAAATGAATAACATGATAGTGCTTGGAGAAGGAGCTGTGAATTCCCCCAGAAGAAATCTGTTTAAGATGTTCTCCACAGGAAGAAGAAAAATTGTTTGGAAAGCCAGGACCTCAGTTTGAACTTTGGGGATGATGGTCCACAGTAGAGCTTTCGTGTGATTTCTTTGTGAAACTGTGAAACTGTGAGGAGACTGCTCTCCCTCAAGTCTACAAAACTCAGGTGGAACAGCTGGATTAGTAGTAGTTAAAGCCAATCTGTATGAGCAATTTTTACTTCAGTGTTTGCAATTTTAAAATTCATATTTCAAGTAGATGACTCTGAGGATGGCCTGAGAGACACAGTAATGCAGGAAGAATAGGAGACATGGTATCAGGTATCTCATACAGGTGGAACCTTTTTGCATTAAAAGGTAAAGAGAGACACAGAGGGCAGTGCTATGCACTGCAAAGATGGCAGGTATTAATGAACTAAATAATTAAAATTAATATTAACTGTTGTGAAATGTGAAAACCAATTATTTCTATAAATTCAGGGTTGTTCTGTAATTCATTCTCATGCTTCAGCAATGGGCATGAACAATAACATGAAAAGCTGCAAGTAGGTTACTTCTCTTCATTCACCCTTGCTCCTCCAAGAGAAGACAGAAAGATAATATGAAGGGCAATGAGTCTGTGGAAATAAAGAAATGGTTTCAGAGAAAAACTGGTCTTTGCTCACTAACAGCAAAACCATGATTCCCTCTTGATGTTTTCTTATAGTCCTGACATAACTCAGAAAAAAAGAGTGAGCCTGTGCTTACCTTTCCTACAGTCACAGGTGAATGAGGTTACCAAGAATTGATGGTACAGGGTATCTTGAAAGAAATCTTACTTTTATTCCCTGAATAAAGTCCAGCCACACTATGCTGGTTTCATGGTAGGCAGGCATATGCCACTTCAGACTGGCATGTTGGCAGAAAAGCACAGTTTGGTCACAAATCTGGGTATCATTCTCTAAGGAGCAAAAAGATAGGTATATTACAGAAACTTTAATGTCTTAAATTACAGACACCTATCTCTGGATGATGGCAGGAAGGAACAGATTATTGTTGCTTGTATTTTTGTTTCTAATGAGAGAAGCCAATCACTAAGTGTTGTAGGAGTTTGGAGGAATTTGCCGTCTGGAGAGTACAGATTCCTCCAGAAGATTCTCAGAGCTTTTTAGTCTCAAAAAGCAGAACTACGATACTCATGGAATATCACATGTCGCAGAAGAAAGGACTGTTATTCATGTTTCAAGAAAATCCTTTTACACCATTGTTTTTTTTTCTTTTTCTTACCGCTTTTACAGGGGACAAAAGCGTTCTGCTTCTGTGCTAATTCAGATTTGATATACAATGCACTTGGCCAGGGACACTGACAACTTGGCTAAGTGTTTTGCTAACTGTCTTCATTCTTCAAAAAAACCAATCCTAGGAGATTATTTTCTCTTTCCATCTTACTTTCTTCTGCAGTATTTGTTTTGGCTGTTATTGATGCCCCTTTTTTTTTTTCAGTACTGTTTTGATATGCTGAGCATGCAAACTCTATGAAAAGTCACAGATGTTCACATCCTATTTTTGCTTACTCTCTTCCCCTTTCCTATTCTCCTGGACTTTTGCAATTCAGGCTGTCTTCATGATTCCTTGCATAAAAGGAGGAAGATGTTGCCTCAGTCTTCTGTTCTTCCAAAGATTCAGTTGCTATGCAGCTGACCTCTCTCCTGGCCTCTTTCTGTTGTTATATGACCATATGTAATGTCTTCTCACTCTCAGCTGTAACGTCTTAAAAAAAATGAAAGGTATGAGGAGGTTAGCAGTGATATTGCGTACTCCATTTCTCATCAAGTTTTAGATATGCAGTGTAAAAGCTAAACTGGCAGTGAAACAACACTAATTCAGATCCTCTGAGAATTTCAAACTTAGTATTGATAAATCACCTTTACGGAAATGCTCCTACTTGGAGGACCAAATCAGAGTACAGCAGTAGATAATGCAAACCTTCACGCTCAGTCCTAATGCAAAGGGTCCTATCTGCACTGGCTAGCAAAAGTTACAGAAGATGTGGAAGACCTCTTGGCCTTGCAAGCTTTAGCTATCACTGTTAATAAATTCAGCAAACAAAAGTCAAACTTGGTAAACCAGCACAGGGAGAAAATCTTGATAATGCGAAGTGGCCACCTAAGCAATTACAGATTGAAAAACTAGATAGGCAGCTATTCTAGTGCTATGATCTAAACATGTTGATCAATTCTTTAATAGTAGATAGGCTACAAATAAAGAATTTACTTGCTTTCTAGTAAATTAATTCAATGTTTTCTATTTCTTCTTTGGAATACTCACATTCTGCAAGGCACTTATATTTTACAGTAACAATGAGATTCCATTTTTACTCTGGGGGCTAGCATAATTCTTACACCAGAAGTGAATATTAAAAACCAGGAGCTTCTTAAAGTGAAATGCAAAACTAAGAAATGGTCTATAAAGGATATTGTGATTGACTTATGCATGTGGTTGGTAGAGACATTAATGAAAAAATACATCATGTCCTGGATGCTGTCTGTTAAAATTATAAAATACGGTATCTATTCACACAAAAAACACATACCCATAAGAGCTTTAAAAAGTGACATTAAAAAGTAAAATACCTTGTCTGACGTCTTCATTTTTATGATAGCTCTCTGTTTCACTCATAGTAAGATCTCCTGCGGGTCCAGAGAGGTGCTTTCCCTTCCAGGGGTGCTCTTTCTCTTGATCACCATTTTGAATGCTTTCTGTAATACCTGCCCTCCCCTCATTATACAGGAGATTGTTCTTTGGTGCTGTTCAATAACATGGTAGGCTCTGCAAATGCAAAAAACTTCACAATCTATTCCAAATCATTTAGGAAGAAGCAGATGTATCACCCTACCACAAAGATTCATTTGTTTTCCAATCTCAGGAAGATAGGGTTTAGTATTCGGTCCCATCACTCCTTGTTGCTGTGACCAACTTCTGAATAATACCTGGAATGCTTGGAGTAATCAAAACGAGAAGTTGCAAGTGTTTCTTAATGTTCCTTCAAGATGCAAGAGCCAGTGCAATCTTCTGGTTGCTTGCGGATTTTATCAAAATCAGTTTATACAGTAATTACTGACATGTAACTAGGTTTCTTGGTCAAAAGGAACCAACCTCACTTAAAAATACTTATAATACAGGTTGCAGAACCTAGCTAAGTAATTAGAACAAATTCATTAAGCCTCAAGAGGCAAGCATTTGCTTCCTCTTGGCTCAGGAAGGACCTGTTGCTGTAAACCATCCAGATGCAAAAAGAGTCATATCATCCTGGAACTACTACTATGACAAAGGAGAGTGAACAAAAGCTAAAGTCTGGGACTACAGCTTCATATTTTCCTGGTGTTTTTCTCTAAGCTCTTCTGGGAAAAAAGTCCTTTTTGTGCAGTATGGAAAGAAAGAATTATAGTTCTCATAAAAACAAATACAGACTGCTGCAAATCTAATTTGCCCATTGCACCCAAGAGTAAAAGATCAGTGATCCGGATTTGATTAGCTGCTGTATATATATTCAAAATTCTTTTTAATTCCTGTAGAATGGGACTTGTGACTGTGTTCCAGGGCATTTTTTATGATACACAGAGATTACTTGGCTTGGTTGCTCAAAAGTTGCCTTTATCTCATAATGAAAATGCAGTAAGGCTGTATGAAAGAGAACGAGGTATAAGCTGGTCTTTTACCTGCCGTCTCAGTCACCAAGTTCTGTCAGTGCTCCAACAGAAGGGCTTGCATCAATTTAAAAAGCAAGGCAAGAGAAGCAAACAAGCAATCCACTGAACAAGACTAAATCACAACTTGCCTTTAAATCAATCGGCAATGCCCATTAGTGAGCCTAAAGCCCGCAAAGCAAAGCTGCGCGTTCCAGCAAGGATGGCTCTGTTTATGGCTAAACTGCTCAGTGGAACGGAGCCAGAGAGTGAGCCCAGGCACCACACTGCTGATCATACATGTTAATTAACTGATAGCTTTCACCCTGGGATGGACAATTAGCATTCTCTGTGGCATAGTTCACATGATAGCCTGCTCAAGGGACCATTCTCTGTAGTTAGTTCAGACATGATGACTGGTTCTTTTGGAAGTAAGAAGGAGATTTTTGCTGAGCAGATATAAGTCAGGTCATGCCACTTAATTTCAGAGCCCACAAACAGTCTTTAACCATGTTCAGTTAGCAATCTAACTCAGCCTCTTTATCACTAGTTCTCTCAAAAATCTTTCTTTAAATAATCTCTAACTTTACCAGTACCTACCTTATCCTATCTACATCCATCAGCCAAGAATGGCCTTGATGCCTTTCTAAAACCTATATGTTGTTTCATCATACACAGGACTTAGCTCCTTTCCCTAAATATTTAAAAAGCTCATATGCTCTGCTAGTTTGTCACTGTTCTTACAGCAGATGAAAATAGAAGGGAAGAAAATTCAAGCTTAAAAGTTGTAAATACCACTTGATAACAAAAAGCGTCAATCAGAGGATTTCCATAAACCACCATCATGAAAGTCACAGAAATATCAAACAGCACTACATTTTTTGGAGTCTGTATCAATTTTAATATTCAGAAATATCTCCACAGCTATGGGATGTATGACCTTTTCCTGAGTGGAAGTATTTTGATTCAGAAATAAGGTAAGTTGCTTTCAAATATTTTTAGATTAAACTTCCTGACCTCTGAATTACCCCCGCTCCCAGATCCAAACTCCAAGTCAAAAAGCATACAGATTCTGACTCCTCTGGGTGTTGCCTGCTTCTGTTAGTGGGTAAGAACATTTCTTTGCTCAACATATATGATGTGTTTGATATAGTGGAAACTTGACCTCAAGAAGCTACTGGATCACTTCAAGATGATTATAAGAACGATCAGAACCATTCTGAAATGTTTCCTGTCCCAGCCTCCAAATGAGCCCAGAGAGTTGCCACACCACTGAGACTTGGTGATTCATGAAGCTCAGAAGTTTTCTGGCATATTACTCACACTCAGTCACTGCTATGATGCAAACATTGCTCTCATCCTCAACCGCTGCAGAAGAGATCACTATCCAGAGGTAAAGAGGAAATTTTTCAACAGTAAAGATCTCAGAAACATGGAATCTACATATTAGCATGAATTTATTCCTCATCATACAGTCACCTTTGAACAGGAGAGGTGAAAAGCACCATCTCATAATAAACCAACAGTTTAGCAAATGATAATTAGTTGTGGAAGGTACCTATTTCCTTCCACTGACCTTGGAGAATGCCTACAAAGTAGCAAGGATAATTAACTAATATGCTTATATCAAAGAGTAAAATTACCAAAAAACCTATCTACACTTTCATGAACTTAAATATTAAAATAACTAACAAGTCTACCTCTTTGTTAATAATAAATACATTTCATCCAACATAGCTTAATTTCTCATATTTGCAACAGAAAAAGAACTAAATGGCAAGAAGGTGTATTTTGTGGGAAGTGTTAGCTTTCTATCATCAAACATAGTCTGATCAAATCAATGTGCAGAAACCTATAAAAGTTTGAAATTAATCTACAGAAATATAGCCAAGCCAAACCAAACAACAAAAAAATCCCCAGGTTTCATATGCAACTTAATTAAAAGAGCTAGATTGTCACACACAAAAGAAAGACAAGTCAAAGTCAGATATCCTAGAAATGATTCTTGAGTAGAAAAGTGTTCCTGCATCATTACCCATATCCTAAAGAGGTGACCTGCTACATCTATGCACCAGTGCTCTTCAGTAAAGGGATCTCTGTTATATCCAGATTTTGACATACACGATTAAGGAGAACAGAAGCTTGCATGGAGACCTCATAGCAAACTTCCAGTATCTGAAGGAGGCCTACAGGGAAACCAGAGAGGGATTCTTCATCAGGAACTGTAGTGATAGGACAAGGAGTAATGGGTACACACTGAAAGAGGGAAAATTTAGGTCAGATATTAGGAAGAAGTTCTTTACTGTGAGGGTGGTGAGGCATTGGAACAGATTACCCAGAGAGGTTGTGAATAACCCAACCCTGCTCAAGGCCAGGTTGGATAAGGGTTAGTGTAGTGGGATGTGTGCCCACCCATGGCAGGGGGGGATGGGACTAGATGATCTTAAAGATCCATTTCAACCCCTTAACATTTTATGATTCTATGATACAGTCAAGTAGACTACTATAACCAAACCTATGAATTTGTTGAAAGATCTAAATCATCTCAAATCAAATAAAAAATTGTAAACTATATAAACAACAAGATAGTTACATTCTGGAGGATTTTAACTGGAGCAATAAAAGGAGTCACTAGTCACATGCCACTGTTATGTTGCATTCAGCTACCTCTATGCTTCTGGTGAGGGCCCAAAGCACATCCCTTCTGGTGCCCATGGCATCATGGAGGCCCCCAGACACTGCCATCAGGAAGCCCTGCATGACAACCCTGGGACCATGTCTGACCTCACACCTTGCCTGATCCTGACACCCACCCATGGGCCAACATCTCAGGGCAGGGCAGCCTCAAGCTGTTCCCTTCCTCAGGGAGGTGCCCAATGCCTAGGGCTGCCCTGGTTCCCCCCTGGCTGCCCTGCTCCTGGCTGGGGTAGTGGGATGGGGCTAGGCTGCCAGGTTCTGCCCTGCTGCTCAGGGGAGCCCCTGGTCTTGTGGGACCCTGTCATTTCTGGACTCTCGCTAATTCTTGTTGTACCTTCATCTAATCTCAAAATCCATTCTATTCCAGCACCAATGGTAAAACATTGTTTTAAATGTTCTGCAAAGTGACTCCATAAAATAGAGGATGGAGCTCTGTGGCACGCGTTACACATCAGCTTAGTTCAGCTTTGAAATACTACAGTTTTAAATAACAGTGCTGGAGACTTCCATCAGTATCTTAACAGGAAAGTTGAGTCATTTCTGGCTCAGGCACTGCCAGTCATAGGGAAACAGGCTGTAGCTGCCTCACCCACACCATCCCACCTGCCAGGCACATCTGACTGCTGAAGTGCTACAGCACTGTCAGTGTGGTATCAGGTTTCCCCTGTGTATTTCTGCCCCACCAAGAGACAGGCAAAAATCCCCAATGGAAGCAAGTCACAGTCTGAGGTGTACTTAAGCACCAACTGAACAGCTGCCCAGATGTGTGACCTCAGCCTGTGCTGATGTACCCAGATAGCACAGCTACTGAAAGCACTGCATCTGGGGTACCAGGAGTTTTAACAGATATCCCCTTGGTTAAAATTTGGGATGGAAAAATGAATTTGTAAAGGATAAACCTTCCATGAGGTAAGCCAGGATATATGAGACCTCTGAAATTACACATTCACGCTGTAGTGCAGGCAAACAGAGCCACTCTGTTGGTGCAGGACAGCAGGAAGAGTCTGTTTTGCTTGCTTTTTACCTGTTCAAATGGAAATAAAATCACTCATAACAAAATATGGATATAGATAATTTTTCTTCTGGAGTGGATAGAAACACCGATTATGAGTCAGAAAGTCACTGTGACAAGCACTGTACAGATAACAGAGCGATCCCTGCTCTGAGGAGTTTACAGTGTTTATGTAGTAATGTCTACAGAGGAAGCAATGGAAGAAATAGCAGACTTTAATTTACTATTGATGTCAAAATTAGAAAGCAATCAAAAAACCTGGATATCATAGAATGTGAGATCACTGAAAAGCAGAACAAAATTGTTGGAAAGAAGATAATAAGGGAAGATATATAACAGCAAATACCTAGATTATTCTCACCCATGCTTTTTATCAACTCCTAGAGTAATTTTTCAAAATTATGTATAGTAATAATGTAAACCACAGTAATAAGGGCAGGCTGCCAAACAGTATTTACAACACAAATCAAAGGGGTATGCTGCAGTACACATTAAAATTTAAACCCTTCATGTGCTGCTTGTATGACAGTATTGTGAGAAAGACAGAAATGGAAAACTTTTGTCACTAATTAAAACTCCTCATAGAGATCCAAGTCATTAGAATTTCATATAAGTGTTATTATAGCAAGACAGTAATCAAGACGAGTTTTGGTATAACTGAGACAAAAAGAACTGGGAGTTAAATATACACACTTGTCATTGCAGATAGCACAGGAGATTTTTAAGGTTGTCTAATGCATGTATATATCTTCTGATACCAGGGGAAAAAATCATGCTGAGGTCACAAATGCTCCCACCTTTTCTGGAATATTAGGATACAATGCAATGAGCAGAAAAATAGAGGAAGAAGCAAAAAATAATCTTCATTTTTTTCAAGCAGCACTTCAATGCTAGTAGGTATATGCGAAATGGGTACCTGGAAATGTCTGTGTGCTCTAGTGCCTAGAGACACCTTCTGAACACTGTTTAATTTATTAGATACACATAGCTATGGAATTCATTGTTCTAAGGTCACAAATAATTTGGTAATGTACCATAAGCCAGAGAGGTTATGTCTGTTGCTTGCTTGTTACTGCAGCTAGTAGAAATCCACCAGGAATAACAGACACTTGCATGGAATTTAAGAGGTAGTATCCTGGGCAGTTCTGATGGAAATGCATGTAATAATGGCTTTGCAAACCATGTGTGAAATCAGAATTCTAATCAAAACCAATCTTCAAAGTTTTCTCTTTCTGTCCTAATTTTTCTTTGTGTTAAGAACCACCAAGACAATTTAAAATCTGCCAAGCTGATCTGTGACATTTTATATATTCTCCTGAGAAACAACACACCATAAGAGGTTACTCTTGAAATAAAGCTCCAAATGATAAACAGTATTTAAGATATAATAGAAATATTTTTTTTTAAATACCAGGAGAAGAGAAATATACTTTCAGGCTTCTCAGTTCAAAAATTCTGGCAATGCCAATTATGAACCATATGAAAAGTTCTCCATGCCAGAATGACTGACCTTTGTGTTCTTTATCTTGAGGAATAAGATAAGCTTGAAATATCTAAATGTTGGCAGAAGATTATTTTGTTTCCACCTAAAACATAAATTTTGTAGATCGTGAATAATGGCGTTCTCTAAGTATATACTCTTCCTTTGTTTAAGGTAGGGTGGTCAGAACTGAACCTCAGTAGTCTTGTAGTAGTGCTAGTAGTGTTGCCATTGTACTGCTTAGAAAAGGAAAAATAATAATGCTCCTTGCTAGATCTTCACACCCACATTGCCTTAGTATTTGTTACAATGATTTCCTGGTTATGTCAAGCAACATTAGTCAAAATAATTGAAAAGCAAGCTTCCGTTAGTTGTTAACTCATGAGTTTCTGGGGTTTAATCACAAAGACTGAGAAGTATTTCAAAGGCATGTCTGCTCCAACTTCACTTTGGCAAAAACAAATATTGCAGATCCCCACATTTCTGTGCTGGCTACTGGGTGCTTAATTATATTTGACTACACAGAGAATTAATTTCTCTCCATAGATATATTTCTATCTATGTGTTCACAATACAGCAGTATATGCTCTATTGTTATATCTTGCTCTAGTTGGTCTTATGTCTTTCTACAATGACAGAGGTCACAAGAATATTTCAACAGATGAATCACAATCCATTGAACATTTGATCTTCTATTTACCTGGCATTTTTAGGCAACCTTTCTATAGCTTAGAAAGCATTTACATCTCACCTTTACAATACTTCTGATATGGATGATTGGCTGCGGCAAGATAAAAGAATGAGTATGAGCTTTAGAAAAAGTGCATCAGAAAAAGACGGAACTTTCTACGCCTGCAAGCCAAATCAGTGTTTTTTAAAACATGACATAGCCCTTTTCAGACTGGTTTACTTTTCCTGATGAATGTCTTTTGGTTGTTGCAATCTTTTGAGATCCTTGTGTACAGGGAAATACCTCTATTCCTAGTCTTGTTCAATGACTGAAGTAGATCTCCATTCTACACATAACATGAAAAGAAGTAAGATTATTCTGGTAAAGTGGGGCACCAATTCAATTAAAATTCCCTGCATAGGTTGTATGGCATAGCATTAGATGAAAATAGCTGATGAGCAGATGTTCTGCACCTTTATATTTAATAACAAATGCATGACCTGATTTTACAAGCTTTCTTAACAGTGGGTTAAAAAAATCCCCCATCATGTGCAGAAAGTATCCACAAGTTCTGGAGATGATGATCATATTAATTGTGGGAGTACTGTGAAACTCTAGATACAAACCAACATAAACATAAGCTCAGAAAAGCGTGTTCAAGCACACATTAGCACTGATTATGTTATACACACTTTCTGTAAAATGGACAATCTTATCCAAGACATAGATTTAAGAACTAGAAAGGGTAGAAGAAATGGAAGAATTTACGAAATGTCCTTGCCTTTTGCTTCCTTTTGCTGGAAAACTAATGTCAGATGAATTTTAATTGTCACTAGTACATGATCTGAGCTCTCATTTCAGGCCTGATGGCAGTCTGTGTTGGACTGTGGCTCTGACAATAATTTCTAATGTCTTAGCAGAACTATTGTCAATAGGCTTATATTTGCTGCCTATGAGCCTACATGTCCACCAGAAATAAATATAAGACCACATATATTGAATTAGTTTAAAAAACATTAATTACCAGAATTGGTTTTCTGGTGTGCAGACTGGAAATTTATGATATCTGTTCTGTTGTATTTTCTATATTATTCGCCATAATATTCTGAAATTCATTCATTAGCATATTAGGAAAATGAAAACATAGCTGAAACAAACTGAGCTCTGTAGTCTATTTATGGAAATATTTGTAGTAGTTATCTAGCATTAATTATATGTACCATGTTAGCAATAATAACCAATTGTGGAACACCAGAAATGTAAAAAAAAAAAAAGACAGAAAAACTTTTCAGACTCTTTTTTTTCTTTTCTTTAATATAGAAAATCCTACACCTTTTGTAGAACAGCAAACCATTCTAAGCCTTCTCAAAAGGCCAGGACTTGTAGTAATGAGTAACACTTTTTACTAGACCAGATAGACATATCTGGGAGATACAGGTGTTGGGGCAACAGCTGAGAATATGCAAGCTGCACTTCTCAAGTTGTATATCTCAGGCCATCTGAGAAAAAAATTAGTTGGTATTTTTGAAATAGAGGAATTGCAAAGGGAAAAGGTGAAAACTCTAAGCTGATTTTAATAAAAATATGAATGGCTGAACTGGGCCGTAGCAGAGCTCTAAAGAAGTCTTTTTAAATAAATATCCTACTTAAGCAATGGCCCATACAAAAGGAAAGTTCCCCTGGTTGCATAGTTGCTCATGTTCTATTGTCACATTCCACCTTAGACGAGAAAATGTTTTAAATGCAATAAATGTACTCATTTAAAATTCTACTTAGATTTATGATACCTCATAAAAAATGTAATTAAAAGTCCACTCTCATTACAGTACAAGATTACAAGTTCATGAAGGCAATTTTGAAGGCTAAAGTAAAACACAGCTCTAGCAGTTAGATAAATACTAATTACTTACCAATGGAATTTCACATTATTAAGGTCTCATAGCTCGGTCTTATTTGACCAAGGCTATTTTATCCTTAATCAAGAACTATGGTATTAATGCTACTATTCAAAATATAACTAAATGTTTGGATTGTGAGATAGAGTAGTCAGGAAGACAACACAGAAAAAAAAAAAAAAAGAAAAAAAAAAAGTCACAGAATTGCCATGCACTAACATTCTGGGTCCCTGTTAGAAGAGCACCAGACCCACCTAGTGGAATTTTCCTTTATTACAATGATTCTAAAATGCCATCTTGTAAGCAGTATCGCAATATATGCTGCTTGATGGGAAAGTTATGTGTTATCGTCACTGAATCACACAAATTAGGGCTGGGGAGATCCCAACTAGGTTTCTGCCCTGTACTCCTGTCATGCAGGGCTGTTACTTTATTGTATGCTGGTTTTCACCTACTTTAAACGTATCAAAGGATGATGTTTACACTGCTCATTTAAAGAGACTTTTTCTTCTAACTGTTCATATGTCATGAATATTTTTCCTGTAATTAATTTAAATGTGTCTTTTTACTTTTTAAGAAATTGAATACGCTACTCTGACAACTTTCTAGTTTTAAACTTCAAACTATAAAGTTCTGTCACATCCCTATCAACTATCTAGTTGATAGTGGTATTGGCAAGAGTATTGAATTCTTTTACTGATACCTTTTAATTGGACTTTGTCAACTAGCTGGTGAACCTTTTCTTTCTTCTCTCAATTCCCTGAAGCACATATTAGTATCTTTCTGGCGATACGTGCAAAACTGCACTAAAATGATGCACAGAAATATCAAGAGCACTCTAAAATACCTTTTCATAACACGCTTTTTTATAACTGTAAGAATCTATTCAACCTAATTTGTATTTTAAACTAATCTCAGGAATACGGGCAGCAGTTGGTGATTCTGTATGTATGGCCCCTCTGTTTTCAGCACATAGGAAACCATAATCAAATCAGGTTTGTGCTATTTGAACGGGATTTATCTTTCCTGAATCAGAAACATAGGTCCCAGATAGAACACGGGAATTTAAAAAGGGAATAGGAAAATCTGTTTCATATAGGATTATTCTAAACTTTTCCAGGAAAATGGCATGTCAGAAAAAGGAGGTTATTTCCTTTAGCTATTCTTTCTATATATAGCTAAGAGTGTGGATTTAAAAAGACCTGGTAGAAGTTGTTCTCTTTTGTGATACAAATGACATGGAAGTAAGAGGCATATAGTTGCAGGACTGAAAAGAACCCAGACGTATGATACGTATTGTTCCTAAGGAGTAGGCAGCATTTAGCAGTCTGGGACATAAAACGTGTTTGGTATACGATGGTGTGCTACAATAACTTCCTCAGAACATACCATACCAAAAGTATGTTTCTACAGCTGAGAACAGGTTTCTAGGGGAAACAGGTTTCATCTCAGAACTTTTGATACTGGGACTATTATTATTTTTAATTAGTATTTTTCCTAGATATCACATTTTTAAGTCAATAATTTCTATTGCATTTTCTCACATACAAAGCAATGCACAGATTTAGAGTGATATTTGTCTTACAGCATATAAAATGTCCACAACAGAGACCTCATTACTCACGCAAAGGTTCCTTTAATTAACAGAGAAAGATAGTCACCTTTAAGGCATGACTCATTTAATGTAATTGAAGCATTTGCTTTAGGACGAGATGAGTCATATCAGAGAAATGACTGCATATCTTCAATGATTATAGCAAGAAACTTGACATGTATCTCCTATGACTGAGTTGTAAATATGAATTTCACTGATACAGCCAGTAGCTGAAATTTTATCCCTTCATAGATCCCTCTTTTGCTAAAGTAGAATATAACATGTTCATTACAGAATGACAACACTAATGATTTCTTTCCAGTTGTCTGCAATTTCAAGTGATCATCTAGATAAATGAAATAAACTTTCAAGACTTTCAAAATTTCAAAATTTTCTTTTCAGAACTCTGATACTGTTACGAAAAACAGTGTTTCTTTCTTGAGCCAACTCATTTTAGCAGAAATAAAAGAATCTGGAAAGTTTCCAGTATATCCATGATTGCATACTGTAGGACCAATCGTTGAAAAGAACTTAAAAATGAACACATGTATATCAAAAGCATAAGCTTTTCCAACAGTGCAATGTCTTGCTCCCTTCCCTCCACCTAATGAGTGGAATATGTAAAATGACTAATTAATATAATGCACAGATGAAAGACACAGTTATGAATTTTACCCAACATTGTCCTTCATTTGGCAAAATTTTGTAAATAAATACTTTAAACTCTTTTCAGAAACTTGAAGCATCTTGGGAATAGCTGGTTAGATGATGCAGTCTAAAATACCAACAATGTAACTGAGGTTCCTTCTGTTTATCCATGAGGAGAGAAACTGGTTAAAGCCCTGGGAGAACATCATTAGTCTTGCTCATGCTGTAATACCATATGAGGACTGGCAAAAGAAAAATCTTAAAAAATAAAAGCCAGGGGAGGGAGGACATAAGCAAATTAAACATAACACAAGAAGCAGAGCAGGATAAGTACATACTAAATTACATCATCCTATTAAATGATTGTGTAATGCTTGGTTTTTTATATTGCTTCACATATCAACTGAATACCTCATAGTGCTCTACTGCTACACTCACAAACTCATTCTCAAAAGTCACAAAACATTCTCAAAAGCCTCATGGCAAGTAATGCACTGAACAAGCATGCTGGGTTACTAAAATATCAATAAGTTTTATGAAGAGATATAGAACTACAAAATTTTACAGACACACAGACACGTACACACTATGACACAGGTACCACCAAGCCAAATTTTCAGGTGCTGGCAAGACAGCTTTGGTAAAAATGCTGAGGGTATAAGGCCTCCAGATACATCCCAGAATGTACATTGCACTGACCAGTGTTTATTCTTTATGTACCATGACAACTTACTTTCAGCACCTCAACTACACAGGTTAGGAACTCAGGTGGGAAACTCACAGTGAGAGCAAACAAAGCTCCGAAATGTTTTAATGGAAATTGCTCTTGAGATAAAAAGGATACAGCGGAAAACAAAATCAACGATGAAAATAATTGATTTCACATAGTATTTTTCAAAGCCAAGTGTCAGCTAGCTTCTGAAATAAATAAAGCATGCTACTACTACTTATTATTTTACTAGTTGCAAGTAAAAACTGACTGTAGGTATTATCACTAAAACTCATCTCTCTTACAATTCAATAAAATAATTTATTATACAGGGATAGATCTTTTGGCAGATACCTGAAAAGGTTTTTTGTTTGGTTGGTTTTTGTTCTGAGTTTTTGTTTAGTTGCTTAGTTTTTCTTTTTTTCTACTTTCAAGACATAAAGAGGACATGACAAAGATTGAATCCAAGTACAAGGTTTCAGATATTCAGAATTATGTTGGCTGTGATTCTGATGACAGATTTCCGCAGTATCAGTAAACGCATTTCTGACTCTCTTATTCATTTCAATTTACCTTGATATTTTCACATCAGAAGACTTATATTTCAGACCTTCTGAGTATATTTAATGTCTTTATAATTGCTACATGCAGAATCAAACAAAACAAGTGAGTTTTCAGGACCAAATAAAATTCTTCATTGTGCTATTAAGGAGTCTGTACTTAATTATGAGCAATACCTTCCTTGATTTCTTTAGAAAACATCCAGTAGCTCATTCCATACTTACACAGAAAAAAATAATCAGGATAACACAAAAAAATGGGATGCTAAAATGCTGTTGCTTATGGAAATAGAACAAATTGCCAGCAATAAACACAAAAGCTCGGTCATTTTGCTTAACAGCATGTCCTGCAAAACAGTGAGGGGGTTTTATCCTGGACACATTGGAATAATCTGTGTTAAATCCCTGGGGAAACGCAGAGGAGATAGCAGCCAGATTGCTTCTCTTCCTTATCTAAATTCCAGTGACCATTAGAAATCTTGTGGTGAAAAGCTGAAGTACATTATATCAAAATCCACAGGAAAATATTTTGCTGAGAACCTCAGCTTAAATAACTTCCTCAGAACTCCAAAGAGTCTTTTTTAAACTCAATATACTTCTTGCATCAAGGTATTCTTGACACAAATCTTCTTACCTGAAACAACTATCCAATGTTTTATTTCTTCTATAATACAGGACATGTATTATCTTTTGCATTTTCTGTAAATCACCATTTTGATAACACCATAAAATACTGAGAGAAACTATATTTTTTGATAAGGTGCTCGCTATCAAACTTTAAGGATGATGCAAAGGGTCAGCAAGCTGATTTGACTAAAGGAAAATAGAAAACAGAAAAAACCTAATTGTGAAAATAATTTTGAATATTTGAAACTCTCTATGTATCTGTGTAGTCATTTGCTTTCATTTTAGATAGACATAAAATAAGGACTTTAATATTTTTTCTGTTTTATACGATACTTAGATACTCTGTGTTTGCTTCTTCGTTATGTATTTCTAGTTGTTCTTGCAAAGCCCATTGGCATCTAGTGGCACTTGTTTCCCACTGTTGACATCTCATCCTTGCATATAACTCCCTCATTTACTACAAACTCTCCTTAGTTCTCAGTTTCCTCTTTCCCACGCTTCAGTTCTAGCAAATTTCCAAAGCCAACCACTCCATATGCTTAGAGGCATATTAAACTTCGGTAATTTTTTTTTTCTGTCACATTGTCACATCTTATACTTCTGATTCCCAAGGAGCCAGAAATTAAGAAAAAAAAATGTTCGCAGATCAGAGCAGATAAGCCAAGATAATGACTTCTTTTGGTGGATGTCATGTACTTCTGCTCCTGTATATTTTGCTATTAAAAGCAGGTAAGAAGAATTATTTCTCCCTGCAAATTGTTGCTCAGCTTCAACTAAAGAAGCAGCGTAGATCTATCACTTTAATAATGTAAATTTATGAACTAGCCTGGTGTTTTGCCATCCATCCTCCTTGGCTATGGCTTTGATACTTATCTATTGCTTATATAAATCTTACATAAATTTAACTCATAATACAGGAAGCACAAGCTACCCTGCATTTGGTTATGTTCACTGAAAACACAGTAGAACCATATTGCGTGTGGGAACACAAATGTTTTAAATACTTAGCTCTGCATAATTCTTCCTCTTGTGCTTTATGTGCGCATGTGACTGCATATGCATTTCTTTGTGGCTTACTGAAGGGGAAAGTATTTTAAAGAAAGACGATATGACTTTTCAAGTAGATCATGCATGTGAAGAGGTGATAAGGAAAAAATCCTTTTGATGATAGAGACTGAGAGACAGCCATTAGCAGCTCATCTGCAACTTCCCGAGGGTTATTATTGAATTTATTGCTTTAAATGGTAGCATGAAGTCCAGACCCTGAGAAAATCACGATGGCCAGGTACTTGGGCTGATGCCTCCAGAGTGATAAAAAATGCTATTTGGAAAACCAATATATATCCTTTACTGATCAGTGTGTTCATATAACCTGACTCTGGCTTAGACAGGTTCTGATCCAGCTTTCAACACACAAACAAAAGAATAACTAAGGTATAACTAGATTTTTTCCAGTAGCTTCTGTCATTAGGGCATCTGAATATGGCACTTAGTTCATCAACGAAAAAAAACACAGATAAAATATTTTAATAGATTTTGAAACTGACTTTCTGTTTTGAACCCCACAAAATTAGAAAGATCTCTCATTTTCTATTAACAGACTAAGACATTTGCAACAGCTCTGTGGTAATTCATTATCTGAATAATGTTTTGAATATCACTGCACAAAGAAATGACTATAACTGCATTTTCTCAAATTCTTTTTCAAATTATAGTAGTGAATTCAAATCCGTACACATGCTACTTTTGGATGAATACTGCATTCTTTAAAATAAGCAACGAATAAGAAAGCACAAACTCAGGTAAGAATATAAATCAGGAGTTAAATGTACTTGACCTTGCAATGTCTTTATCATTATGAAAGGGATCACAAATACCTGCCAATAAGCAGGATGTAAAAATTGGGGCTGCCATTATAACTGTAGATAATGGTATGTAATTTTGAAATAATACAGACTGAATATGACAGGTTTCTCAGCACCATCAGCTACTAGAATTTCGAATTGTACTTTATGGAAAATGACCAAAATCTTAATCCTTTGAAAGTTAAAAACAGTGAAGGACAAAAATCCTTGAAGATGACTTTAAGGACTCAAGCACTGTTGGCTGTAGGCTGCAATAGAACTTTTCATAGTGAAGTAAATACTTCTCTTCCCCTCATCTTCATTGTGTTAAAAAATGTTGACCTTACTTCTATTAATAATCGTAAGTATAATACTTTTCAGTCTTTTTTTAAATCCAGGACCCTATCTATATGACACAAATGCAGTGGACTGCAGAGATATCCAAGCTATCTCTGAACAATGTGAGATAGGAGAATCAAGGAAAAGACCCAGGACAATGCTGCTGTCCTATTTCTGGCACATTAATCACACTGACAGGTCTATATGGCACAGCATTGCATTGGCTCTTACACCTGAGAATGTTAACAAAATGTGCTGTACAGGGAAAATATTTCTAAAATGTTTTTGATCTTCAATGTCTTTATAGCTAAAATGACTGCCATTCAGTCCCCTTTACCTCTAACTATTAAAATCAGTTGTGCACAGAAGACAAATCATGCTAACCAAGATCCGATACACTCTTGGGAATTCTAATTGGAAATATCAACTCCCCATAATATCCTACAGATCAATGTAGAAGCAGAAAGAAAAAGATTTTTAAACATTTAATAGAAGAATGTTTTCTCCTTTGCACACTGCTGAACAGGAGAGTCACTTGAAAAACACAGTATTCTTTTAAAGGCATTAAATAGTACTGCAGTCCTTGAAAACATTATGTAATAAATTCTGCAGCGTTATTTCTTTACAAAAAAGAGATTCTTCTTTATGATTTTATATCACTTCAAATTTCTTCAAAGTAAAGACAGAAGTACTGCTTTACAACGTTAGCACAATTATGTTCTTGTTTGCTTTTATGTATCATCAACTTGAATTATTTTATATTGACCTTCAACCAACACCATCTGCTTTTAAATGCCATAGGCTAAAACTATGAGAGGTAGGTTTTGTGGGCAGAAAATGCAAACAGTTGAAACAAGCAATTTATTCCAGCACAATATCACAAATATTGTCTAGGAAATAAAATACTCATAATGAAATCATTTTAGAGCAAGTATCTTTTACCGCAATCCTAAGAATGCACACTTCAGAGGCCAAATTCAAAATAGGATGTGTGTAAAATTTCTAAATTAATATCAGCTTAAAAAAATTACATAGAAATCCGTTTTTTTTGCTGGCTCATCAACACTGAAAAGGTTAAACTGGCAAAATATAACTCTTTATTCAAGGCTCTTCTAAGCTACTGAAGGCAGAACAAGTTGTTGCCTAGGACAACAAAATATTTAGTGAGTATTTTATCTGTTTTTGTAGAGAACTTGTGGGCTGGCAGAAGAGGTTATTTTCCAGTGATTGTAAAGGAAATAAGAAGTCTGTTGTACTCCCTGGAAAGGAGTTCACATTCTAAAACTTGAAATATGAACCTTCTGATAGAACACTGAGATTTTAGACAGAAAATCAAATGATAAGGCAATTTATTTGCTCTCTGAATGGAGGGAGATTTTGTTAGATACTTCAGAGTCAGTACCCTCTCTGGCAATTGGCAGGGCAGGTTGCTTTATAATGCAAGATAATTTTTTTATTAAATCAATCATTTGTGCTACTTAGTGTGTTACAGGACAAGAAAATGATCCTGCAGGTGGAATACAATAGGTGCTAAAATTGCTCAGCTTTGATTATTAGTACTAAAAATGGCTGCCAATCACTACCTGATTATAATTTGTTTGAAGAGATCATTGAGGGGAGAGAAGGAAAGAAATAAAAGAGAAAAGGAGAGGGGGACAGCTCTGGTTTTAAGAATTCTAAAGCAAATGTTTGCCTCTGAAAAGAGGGAAAAGTGATTGTTAAAAAATCATATCATTTTGATAGGAATAAAATCCTTGTATTTAAAAATAAATGCAGGATATCAGAAACATTAAAAAATCTGCAAATCTCAATGGCTAGATGTACAGATCAAACATGGTTATTTTACTATCACTTTTAAATCAGGAAACAGTCTTATTTTGTTATTGCCATTGCAAAAGGAAATAACATAATTAGGAAAATTACTTCAAAGTACTTTTATCATGCCTTCTACTTAAATAACCTCTAGTGCAAAATGACACTAGATGGATTACAAAGGAATCATTATACCACCAAAAAAAATAAATGTCATTACATTGTTCACAGAGCAAATGTTCTTTCTTTCTTTCTTTACCATGTTGTATTGTAAACCAAATAAAACACTGTATTTGAACTAAAAGATTTGTTTTTCCTCCCACTTCAGAGTCTGAGCACTGCCATGATCCAAGGTGGGAGTGGGAAGAGGTAAACAGTAGATGGTTAAAAAAATTGCCATGGTTTATGTCATCTCCTGCAAGTAACAGTATAGAGGAAAGAGAATGATGTATTTAAAAAGTATTTTCATTAGCATAACGAACAGATGGAAGTTTACACATCAAATCACTCAAAGGCTACAAGATCACTACCTATGCAAAATGTTAAACACGTTATGAAGTTAAAATATTGGCACATGGATTTGTTGAGGATTCAAGCTTTCAACGAAATTTCTAGAAACAGCCACTGCAATACTACAACATAACCACAGTTTCTAATTCTAAGTAACATCCATAGTACTTGAGGAACTGAGTGACTAATGTAGCTGCTACCAGTATTCAAAGCAGAAAGAATCTGACTGCAGAATAATTTTCAAATGCAAGATTCAAAGGAACAAATTCATTATATGATTACAGTTGGTAAGTATTTAATTATTGCAAAAGAAACAAAGATATGCATTATTTAAACCCTTTTGAGACCTCTGTGAGTGCCCTGGATGAAAAAAATCTACACAACTATTGTGTATGGGCAAAACCCCCGCTGTTTGTATAACACCTCATAACTTTTTTTGTACATTCAATGAATCTACTGATCCAGTTTCAAATGGAAATAGAGTATTTTGGACAGTTATCCTTTGTATTTGCAACCATAGTAGCTAACACATATTAATATAATCTCATTTGTCACATTGTTCTACTAATGCAGGAGCAACTGAACAAATCCATACACATCTCTTACCTCAGGAAGAAATAATGCATCATGATGAAAGCTATTCAGTTCCATAGTGATCTTCAGAGTTTCTGATGTGAAACATATGAACAACTATCCTGTTGTCAAAAGAATACTTAATATTCGGTCCTATATTTATATTAATTAGGATATTTTTGCAAAGAGATAAGCCAATGAATTTGAATGGACACTGAAAGTTTCCTTCATATTACCTCAAATCAATCAAGGTTGTGCATTAAACATTTCAAAATTGTAGTTATTTAATGCAAAAATCACCACAAATGTAGCAGAAAAGGTTTTCTTATATGTCTTAGTGCATCTTATGAATAGACTACTATTTTACTAATGAGTGAGAAGACCCAAAGTTCAGTCTGCCAGGCAGAGAATTTGAAAGATTCCTGTAAAACTTTCAAAGCCTAGAAATTTTTTATCCTCAGTAAAACAGGCAAAAATTTGTTTTTACAGGATTTCAAAGGCATTCTCAAGCATTTTATGCCACCTAGAAACTCTGAAATACAAGACTTCTGGTTTTGCACCAGTACATCATCATGGCTGTCTTGAAAGAAGTATTAGTTCACATAAATTATCTTCCAGTAGTTAATCGAGTACTCTAGGAATATGGTCCTGAATGTTTGGAAAGAGTGAACAAAGAAAAAGTCCTACAGACAATTTTCTACATTCAACAACTATAGAAGATAATTTTAATAACAAAATACCTAACAACTTGAGATCCCACAGCCTATTGCTAATGCAGCCTCATGGTCTTGAAAGCTTTTCTGAGCCATTTAGCAACTATAGGAAGAGCTATGGGTATCTTTATCAGTCAGGAGTATCTCTGGGAGACCAGAAAGGACTTTGACTCCAAGCACTCTTAGTTCTTTTCAGTGATATGACATCTAGCAAGAGGCTCTGAGGTAGAGGGGAAAAGGAACAGGAATTGTAATTCTGCAGTCACAATGTCTGAGAATATGTTATTGAGATGTAATGTTTCATTCCTTTTCAAAAACTGCAGAGTGGCATGCTTGGGAAATTAAGTAACAATGACAGAAGAAGAGTCACAGAGTAATTTTTCAAATGGAATCTGAAGGACAGCCCTCCTAAGAAAAAGGCATCTTTTCATGCTAAATAGCATGGAAAATTAAGTTGTCAAGTGAGCACTGTACAAAATCCATCCAATTGGTGTGTATTACCCAATAAAATTGTGAAGTTACTATCTGCTTTGCTGGAGTAGATGAGAGGGCTGCAAAGTGAGAGACTAACCTGATCAAGGAATCTGAATGCAGTATGTGGTTCAAACTATTACTTAGATCTATAGGCTCAAGCTACATGTGTATATAAAGGAACCCTGACTTTCAAATTAGACATGTATCACTAGCATGCTGCAACTGTATTGGAGCTGTAAAGAGAAGGACCAGAGAGATACAGAACAAAGATTTCTGGAAGTATGGAATTGCTAAATGAAGTAAAACTCTTCAGTTTGCAAATGAGATGGCTGAAAGAAGAAATTATGAAAGTGTGTAAAATGAAACACAGCATAGAAAAAATACATAGAGAAGGAATTTGAGGATGAATTTGCTGAACTGCTAGCAATGATGTATAACTTTTCCCTTAGAAACTTGTTATCTGAGGACTGGGGAGTGAGAAAATTGATGCCAATTTTTGCAAACAGTTTCATGGAAGATTCACGGAAATACTGGCCCATATGCCTGTCCCAGGCAAAACAGTAGGAATGTGAAAATGCACACACGGATAAATACAACCGGGAAGAGTTAAAGTGACTGCATGTAAGGATGCCTCATGCCTCAAGAGCCTATTGTTGCTCTTAAAAAAGTCAAAATTATGCAGAGAAGGTTAATGATCTGCTTGCTTGCTTGAAAAAAACTCCCGCAAAACAGCAGTTACGACATTAAGCCATAAGAAGAGGTTGTGTCATGGAGAAATAGCTGGTTAAACCAGGAAACTGCAGGAGCAAATGCAGTTTTCAAAGTGGAAGAAGGTTCCTAGTGAATTCCTGAAGAGATCTGTGAATGGACCTCTGCAGCTCAACATATTTATACTTTCTGTAGGAAAGCAGACTAGCAGTAAGATTACAAAACTTGATGATAAGAACTTATTCGAGGTTGAAAAGTCAAGGCCCAGTTAGGAAGAACTGGCACAATTCCAAAAGTCCCTGAGCTGAAAATTATTATTAAAAGAATGCTATGCAGATAATAGGCTTGTCCTATCCACATAACCTTCCCTGGTTTATGGTGATTTTTATAGACAGCACAGAGGGTTAAGTAGATTGACTGATCTGCTTCACTATGGCCAGTTTTATACTTTTTCATTCCTATGGTACAAAACCTAGCGGGCTGTGGTGCAATAATCACATAGCAGATTTAAATAAAACTAAAGAACATATACTGTGGAACTTGTCAGTGATGTCGTGCAGAGTCCTAAGTATTTAGCTATAAACTAATGGAAGGCAGCCCACTGGCAGCTAATTTCTCTCTCTAGTATCTTTGCTCTGATCCTGAATGGCAGTCATTATACCCTTAGGAAAACCAGGAATGCAATTTTGGAGAGAGTACCAAGAAGACTTCTCCAAAAGCTCAAAATCTGGACAGTAATTGATACATTTGCTAAAGATTAATTTTACAGAAGACAAAGCCCAAATCATCCATATGAAAGAAGTATGCATGACAAAAGAAGCTCACAGTGCAGGATGAACTAATTGAGAAGAAATGTAAACCAGGCCACTTCCATGTAACCCTCCTCCCAGGAGTTCAGCTATCTGTGATTCCAGACCTACTTTCAGTACAGCGCAGCTGTGCAACCGTTCTCAGTTTCCTTCTGAGAAAATCGCTAAGGCGTGAGAGGGAGTTGTGAGAGAGTGCACAGGCTGGAAGCATTCGAGATAAGAAAGGTAAAGTTGCAGACATAAGTAAGATTGTTGAGACAGGGAAAGCTGGCACCTCAAGGATTTAAGGATAAAAACACTCACATGAAAAGGTATAAAATCCTAACAAAAAAAAAAAAAGAAATCAGAATACAGCAATTCAGCAACATCACAGATCAGCCTGTTCTAGTGAGCCCCAGAGGCCAACCCTCCCCTACCTGAGTGATGACTACTTGCCCATTAGATTGAGTGACTCATTTGGTGGGGGTTGATTTAATGCCTAGCTCATTAGTCCCACAATGCATCGTGTGTTAGAGGATAAATAACTTGCTTTGTGCTTTTAAGCTGTTTATATCTTGCCTGAAGAATCCCTATGGTAAAAGTTCCCTGAAGAGAGGGAGTCCCCAAGGGGGAAGGTTATGTAAGTAATCCAGAATAACAGACAAGAATAATATGATTAGTCATGTAGAAGAGCATTTATACTTTAAAGTATGGGTGCACACTTTAGATGGGTTTTAGGGGATTACAGAACATACAGGACTTTTTTTCAGCAGATGATTTGTATTTCAGAAATGTTCCTCATAGCTACAGCATTGAATAAATGATATCTGAATCAGGATATAGAATTTGATCTCTCTAATGAGCCCAGAAATCTGGGAGACAAAAGCAGAAGTGATGGGAAAGCTGGTGCTGGGAGAAGGCATTCTGAATACTCACCATCCCAGGATAAGAAAACTAGAACAATGCTTCCCAGAAAGCACATCCCAGAAGGAAATGGATCTGGAAAAATTCTAAATTATCTACAGGAAAGATTCATTAGTGAAACAAAATCTAAATTTCGAAGTATGAAAGTCTGACTTGTTGAAAAAGGGCTGAGAATGCTGGTGGGAGCTCACAAGAAACACAAATAAACAACTTTTAAAATTACTTTTCTAATTCAAATGCTTTTAGAAATTACTGCTTGATTGTGTTTGAAGAAACACACACTATATATATGTGTGTGTGTGTGTGTATATATATATATATATACGTTGAAGTCTGAAAGAAACCAGTATGTACATCAGATCAGACATTACCTTGCTGGAATAATTTGCTATAAATTTCAGGAAGCTGCAGATTAAATTTGTTTCTTAATGCCAATGAGCCAGCTGGAGGACCAGAAAAGCTGAGGGAAGATGGCCTTTACCACCAATGTCTCAGACTTTCTCTCTCTCTCATATGATATGACATTTACAGTGTTTGTAAATGTGCTTGCCTAGATGGTAACTTACAAGAATGATAAAACTGTGTTGGAAATAGAGTAAGAACTGTTCTTCTTTGGAAGACAAGAAGATTCAAAGTCCTGATCATTCCAGCGTCCTATGGGAGTAAGGGCTAACTCACGAAGGATAACTTTAATCACAGAATCATCTAAGTTGGAAAAGACCTTTAAGTTCATTGAGTTCAACCTAACCCTGTCCAGTCCCACTAAACCATATCCCTAAGTGCCACACCTACATGTCTTTGAAATAGCTCCAGGGATGGTGACTCTACCAATTCCCTGGGCAGGCTGTTCCAATGCTTGACAACCCTTTTGGTGAAGAAATTTTTCCTAATATCCAATCTGAACCTTGAGGCCATTTCTTTCATCCTATTGTTTGTTACTTGGTAGAAGAGACTGACCTCCATCTGGCTACAACCTCCTTTAAGGTAAATGTAGAGAGTGATAAACCTCTTTTTCTCCAGGCTAAACAACCCCAGCTCCCTCAGCCGCTCTTCACAGGACTTGTGCTTCAGACCCTTCACCAGCTTCGCTGCCCTTCTCTGGATATGCTCCAGTGCCTCAATGTTTTTCTTGTAGTGAGAGGCAGAAACAGATTTGACGGTAGAGATAACTACACTTAGATAATCCACTACAGGGATTAATTTATAACTACACTTAGATAATCCACTACAGGGCCCCACGGATTATTTTCCAATGGCTAAATGGAAAGAAGCACCAAATACGAACAAAGGGATTCCTTGCACCAAATCAGGTACGGCTTTTATGTCAAGTTCAGTGGCTGAAACTGTTTAAATTATAGCTAAAATGAAGAAGTTCTCATTTCTGTAGCCCTTAATGTATTTTTATTGCATATTTGACATAAGTTTAAATTAAATTTCATGTTCCATCTACAACTTAAGCACCAAAGAGCCACCAAACCAAGGGTACTTTGAATTCTTTTCAGGATGCTGAGTCTGGTTTTTCTCTTATTTTTCAAATGCCTGGATTTTGACCTACTGAAGTGAAGAGTCCTGTTCCAGACTTAGTGGCTTTGACCTTTATGCATTCTTTTATGAAAAACTTTCTGTAATAAGCTTTTCTTTGCCATCACCTGAATGGGAAGTGAGACCTTTGAAATCAATTTCAGACAGCAAGCCTGCTGGTCAGAGCTAAGTATCTTGTTCTGTCAGACTGCACAATGCTTCAAAACAATTTCTTGTCCATTTCTGAAAGATTCTCCTCAATTGAAAGAGAAAAGTAACAGTAAATAATTTTCTAAGCTACAGATTTTCTCCATGAACATAATATCGTTACAGTTTGCTCCTACTGATTGGGAGGAATCAAATATATACTAGCTGGACTAAAATAGAAATGCATAGAATGTAGAACTTGTAGGAGTGACTTTCGGGAATGGTCCTGTGCAGGGCTAAGGGTTGGACTTGATGATCCTTGTGGGTACCTTCCAACTCAGCATATTCTGTGATTTACTATGCTTTTGAACAACATAATTTGAACATATCAGGTGGGAAAAATATTTATCTCTGTAGATTTCTATATCTATACAAGTACTTATACAACTATTAAACAGCTTCTACTGGCAACTCATGGCAAGAGGGGGTGTTTTTCTAAGAAGTACAGGCCTTCAATCAAAATATGTTAAGCTTAAAAATTAGAGGGACATATAGAGGTCTGATTTATACTAGTTTTACAGACGTGTATTCCTGTTAACTTCAGTACAGGTACTCCCCTCTTCATCAGCTTAAGCAAGTCTGGAATCAAACCAAAAACCTTTAATGAAGTTTTAATGATCCACTTGGGGGAGCTAAAGGGTAATTTGTTTCCAAATTGATTATGACAAAATGTTTGGGATGCAAAATTAAGTTACACAATACAAGCAGAGTCTTCTACTTTTTTTCAACTCAGTGCTGGTTGTTAATCTGTATTAGCTTCTAAGACAAAGGGTCCCCAGTTCTTATAAAAATTCCAGCCACTTACAGAAAAAAAGAGTCACAGTTATAAATAGCTTAGCAGCAGATACCCATAATAGCGTCAATCATATCCTGACTTCAATTATACAACTACAACATACACTGAATGCCACAGACATAACACATAAGGCAGAGTTTGGTCCTTACTCTAGATTTTTGTGCTAGTTAACATAGACTGTAGTGTAACAGCAAGAAAAGAAATTCTAACATGCAATGGTTTTGTCTTTCAAGTAATATGAAATAACTCCATTTATATTTTTCTTTCTTTTCTTTTCTTTAGATGCTGGTCTCAGGCTATACCTACTTATGCCTCATGCACCAGTTACTGCGTTGAAACACGGTTTTGCACCGTAGTTATCTTCTTCATTTCTCCAGCCTGGGACGCAGTGGGAACTGTTCCATAGTATAAAACTACACCAGCTGCTTTATCTTATGTTTGATTGCCTATGATTACTGGTAGCCCTTTGACTGTCTGGGACTCAGGCACTAATCAGAGGCAGAGATGTAGTATCTGCTACATTAGAAGGAAGAGCAGAGCCTTTTGCCTGTGAAGAGCCAATAAAACAGGATATTGGGCTTTTCTTCATGTAGAGGTTGTGCTAAAGTTCAGATAAACCGACAATACAGTTGATTTCAAAAGTCACAGCAGATCCAAAGCTACAATCATCTATCTTTTATAAGAAAAAACAACTCAGTTTCAGACACATAACTTACATGAAAATTCCACTGGCAAAGCTGTACAGTCAATGTCTTCGCTGTAACAGTACAAACTTTATCTCATTCCAAATTACCCTGCAGTGCAGTCCACATTAAAGTTTATGGTTGCCCAATATTTGGGTAATAATTGACTCATGTAAGCAAAGTTTCAAGCAAAAGTGATAGTTAAAGAAAATTCTGTGTTCTTTTAGCATTACCTAATAACTATACTTAAGGTTTCCTTGTTTTATATTTACTTTAGATGGAGCATGCATAAAAAGTAAACTGTAAGTATCTTTACAAGAAGTACTTTAAAACTTATGCTTTGTAACTATAAACTCCCAAAACATATATTTAAATGTTGTTCAGCATCCAGAAGGCAAACACAACCATGCTGATTGAATACCATGCTAAAGACAATGGCAAAGTAAATGGAAGCAAAGGTACAGTCAACCTAGGTACAGGCATAAAAGCTGTAGTCATTAACAGTCCTTGATGATAGTATTTGTAGTGCAAATTGCTTTCCTGATTTCTCCTTGATATATAAGGACACGTACTACGTAATGTATTTAGGAGGAACTACTGCTATAAGTTGATCAACTTACATTAATTAATTCAATTTCCCAGATTTTTTTCACAAGGTCCATCGATGTATAGCCATTAATTAGAAAGGATTTGGTATAGTCACCCAGTTCAATGGAATCCAGCCATTCAGCTACAGAGGCAGGGTTGTAGCCATCGTGACCGATCTGCTTCATCTGAAAAATGAGAATGAGCAAAAATTATTGATTATACTCATTAAACATCTTTTAGAAAAGGAGTTATGGGTATTATTTTCTTTGGGTCAGTTATCTTATTCTCTGATCAACGTTCTTTTAGTGACTAGTACAACATGAAACAATTTTGTGTGCAAATGCAGTAATAAAACTTAGTTTTCGATGGATATTTTTCTTATGGCTGCTTGCCTTTTACATCAGACTGTACTAAGACTGTAGATGGAGTTCAAGTCTTACTAGACAGAGAATCCACAAGTGGGGGAAGGCAAAAGGGTGGAAGAGACATTATTAATATCCTGACTGCACAAAAATGTCAGATTTGCACCTAAAATTTCCTAAAAGGGGAAGAAATTAGACTGAGAAATGGTTCTTTTGGTATCACTGCAAACAAAACATATTGCCTTGGTTATATTATTCCTAATTTATCTTTCCTACCAGGCTATCTGTTATTTTATAATGGTTGAAGCTGCACTGTATTTTTTCCACCCCAAGGGAAGGTTTAAAAAAAGTCTCTTTCCTCTACCTGCTCACATTTTTCATGGAACTCATGGGAATTTATCATATTTTAGATTGCTCACTGTCTGCAAAGTTGTTTGAGATTGGACAATCAAATCGGATATTATTGGAATGGAATTGACAGAATGATGTGCACAGAAGTGCACCACTTGCATTTATATAGCAACACAGTCACCTAATCTCATAAACCTTTTTTTCACAAAAAACTAAGAAATACCACTGGCATCTTATTTTTCTGAATTTTGTTAAGCTACTAAGAAGTAAAAAGCTGCAATTTCTGTTTCACAATTGCCTCTCAGTGACAAAAGAGAAGACTTTCAAACTAGCCATTAAAGGCAAAAATGTATAAAGCCTCTACCCGTGCAGTTTGTTACGCCATATTGTTTTTATGAATTTGAAAGCAATCTACAATAGTGGCAGAAATAGAAGTGGAATGAAGTAGAAAAAATTATGCAACAGCCTCAATTTTCAACAGTATTATAAGCATATCATCTTTCTACAGAAGTGTAACTATTGCTAACTTGATAATACACTGAACTGGTAAAATGTTAAGAAGCTTTAGGGGTTTAGAAACCTTGTGTTTTGCATAGGATCTCCTGACTCTGAAAGGGTGACACTGCGAATAGTGAAAGCCAGTCTCCCATTTCTGTCTGCTTATATACATTCCTCCTTTAGGAGAAACAAGGGAATTTTGACAGAAGCATAATGCTTTGAGCTTAAGTTTGAAGTGAGTGACAAAGTAATTTAAAAAGGAGAGAATTCTGATCTTAATATCTTGCCTGAACCAATTTATTTCTCACAGTTTATCTGAAATACAATTTGAACTCAAAGGAAAGAAAAGAAAATTAAGGTCTGCATTGGAAAGCTGCAGTAGTGCTCATCGATCTGTCCGTTCAAATGCAGAAAGCCAGCATGTCATGATCTTGATCTTGCTTTCCTGCAGTCTCAGAGAGCAGTGATGCGGGCACACTGCATCATGAATATGACAGTTTACTCTTTTGCTGCAGATGTGGGGTATAAAATATTAATGGTAGTATTTAGATGATGTAGTGAAACCATTATCTTAAATCATAAAAGAAAGACAAGAGAAATCATATAATTAACAAACAGGAATTACAGCCTTTCAGGTCACCCCTGTAACAAAGGAGTCATACTGGAAAGTAAGAGCGTAGTTTTGTTGTTGAACCTGACATTTTGGAATTTACTTTCATCCTAATTAAAAATGAAATTATACTATGTCAAAAGCATGGCAAATTCTTCTTTCATGATCATTCAGACTTTAAATATTAGATTGATAGTAGTCTGTCCAGCAGACTGCTAAAACATTGAGGATCCTGGGAGCTCTGACTCCTAGGAAGTTTATTTCAAGAGCTGATGCTTAAACAGGTGACACTTGAAAAGCAAGAATCTGATAAATGGAAGAAGAAAAATCTTCTATAGAGAAGACATGAAGACATACAGGGCCAACAGGGAACAAATGGGTTTGGAAAATATGAGGTATTTTTGTTTCCTTTGTGTAACAAAGCAAAGCACCATCAAAACAATTTTCAATGTATCCAGATAGGGCACATTATGCAAATTATTTATTTTGTTTATTACTATTTGATCTTCAATAAATTCTGATTATAGTATGATTTTTTTTTTGACCTGCTGATTGAGAAAATCCATGCAGTCTGGTCTGTAATTTTGGTAACCCAACAGCCTCTGAGAAGTATATACAGGATGGCAAGTTTCTAAATACTCAATTCCCACTAGAGATCTCCATAAAAAGGGTTGTTAAAATAGATACTCCTCTACTTTAGCTGCAGGCAAGTAAACACAGGTGAACAATCCAATAAGCAAGAGGCTGAGAACAGCTGAAATAAATTTAACAATTTCACTGTTTGGATTTGGTCACTCAATAGCCTACGTGAAACACTGGCCAGTTGTTAGGCAGCAGAAGGCTCTGCAAGTATTTTCCCTCTTCCTGTCCCAGAGATTTGGTTGCCATTGTTCAAGGCCATGCTGCAGGTACTGCAGCTGTGTAGCCTTGGATCAGAGCGAGCAAGAGTAGTGAGAAGTCTGGTCAGGGCCACCCCACCTTCTGCAAGAGCTGCCTGTGATCTCAGGTCCATGTCCTGACACTTGCCTGAGCTATGCTGTAGGTATGTCTGTGCCTGGCCATGCACCTTTCTGATCCTCAACCACTGAGTCACCTTCCAGAGTGACCTTGTGCCATTCTCATCTCTGTGGATGTCCTGTGGATTTGCTCTGGGATGTAGCTGCTCAGAGTCATTGCCACCATCCCTGCCCTACTTGCCTTGTCCCAGTGGTCCCTGCCCACTGTCCCCCTGACCTCCCTCCCACTCCCCTCCCTGAGCCTACCTACCATGGCAGGACAGTTGTTCCTATCACAGAAAATTAATCTCAGAACTACAATATTTGCTATTAGTTTCATCACAAAAGTGGTATTTTGTTTTGTCATGAACTAAGAATACTCTCTTATCTAAAAGAGACTTTCCAAAATGCGTCCAGTATATGAAAATTAATAAACTTTCAGTATCTGTCCTCTTGTATGGGAAGGTTTTTTTCTGTCTGTTCATAACGTCAACTAGCTTATTAACTGTCTCATAGCTGGCTGAATGTTTTCCTTTTAAATACTTATTGACAGATATACTGGTTATCTAGATATGACAGTATCATTAACAGTATCTGCTTTTCATATAAAATGTTACTGAGTTTTGAAATAAAAACTCTTTGAAATATCTCTCTGGAAGTGCTGCTCCTTTACTTTATGAGAATTTCAGTTTAGTTGCATCTTATCCCAGTCCTCATTAACAGGTCATGGCTCTTAGTCTATTTTTTCTTCTATACTGCACAATATTATGTGATTCTGAGATTATCTTAGACTACTATCAGATCATTTAGACCCTGTAGGCTTCCTTCCTGATACTATTTGCTGTGATTTTTTTCTGAAAGAAAAACTCCCTCCTATGTACTGAGTGTATTTCCATGTATAATATTTCAGTCATTTTACATCGGCTACAACACATGCACCAGTGGTGTCAAACTTCTAAGCAACGTGCATACTGTTAGATTGGTGTAAAATCTCTGAGCTTCAAGTCATGACAGTGTTTCAAATATCAACTGCTCATAAATAGGGGCAGTATTGTTCTTCCACAGACACTACGACTAATTAATTTGGTTCTTTAGAGAACAATACCAATGTTAGCGCTTTCACTGCAGAAGATTTTTGCATGCTGACTGTAGAAAAGGCTAGGAATTGAAGCCCATAGGATTTAGAGAAAAAGAAATGTTTATGAACATATCATAAAAAGTAGCATGGAAGAAGACACAAACTATATGAGATTTCTTTCCTAGGTTCTGTTGATCTTTACTAGTATCACTTCCTTTGAATTGAATAGAAAGCAGAAGCCAGAAAGAACTGTTTCTCATAATAAAATAGGAATGTCAAGTAGCATCTTAATGGGTTGAGAAATCCTTCACAAGAGACTGTTTGTACAACAGACTTTTTAAAGGTGCATCACTGTTGCATCTATACAGTATTTTACATTAGGACAAAAGGTACTGGAGTTTTTGTCTCTAAAAGGTAGTCAAATAAACACAAATAGAACTTCAAAGTAATCACATATGCATCAGAAGCATCAAGGTGAATTCAGTAACACGGACTATTGCCAGTTTTCTCTGATCTTCTCAGACAGATGGTGAATTAATACTATATTCTCCATAGGTAATATCACTATCTGGTGGATCTTAACACTGTGTGTATTAAAATCAAGCTTTTTATCCACCGTAAAAGAAGGATGAGATTACTTGACTTGCACAGCTTTTTAAATGATGGCTATGATTACAGTGAATTTATGCTTATGTTGGTTTGGAAGAAAGATCTTTTTAGCAAGCATACAGTGCTTTTCTTTTACACTGCTGGCCCACCCAAGAGATTTAAGCAGAGTTTTTTAGAACTTATATAAAACTATCAACTATCAAGCTGAGTAATTTTGGATTATTGTAATGTTGGATGTATCAGTTCTCTTTTTTCCCCCTCTATTTGTGAGTTGTCTGTTACATATGACGTATGTTACAAACATGATCAGTTGGAGTCATTATTGGAAGAGGAGATCATTCCTCCTCTGGAGCACTGAAAGAAAAGCTCAGAAGAGTGACACTTTTGAAGATCAGAGGGCCTGGCTGGCACAGTGGGACCACGTGGAGCTGGTGCCTGAAATTGAGCCTGCAGTCAGAGGCAGAGGAGCAGCTTTCACAGAGGACGGGTACAAAACCCTAAGGACCTGAGAAGATTTGCATTTGCTGCTGTTGAAAAAGGCACTGAGTGAAAACAGCGACCTGACTGCAGAAACACAGTGGGTGAGGAAGAACTCTATATAAACGTTTTGGTTTTCTGTTCTGTCTACATTGTCACATATTTTAAAAGTTAACTATTCAAGCTTGTGTTCTATTAATATTTTTTTCTTTCTGCTAATCAAAAGCCTTCTGTCTTCTTGTGGAGCTTGCTAGAAAAAGATGGTTACAGGCACATTCACTTCGCAGCTCTACTTAATTCTGGATCTTGCCCCAGTGGTAGATCCAGTCTTAGTTCAGAGATTCCTGCCTAAGATTGTCAGAATTGTAATTTCTCTTGTTTATGCAGTTGTAATCTGTCTTTCAAATTTAAAGGAAAATAGATGCACATGTTCTTTTTTTTTTTTTTCCTTTTTTTTTTCCTTTCTTTTTTTCTGGAGAAGTATAAACAGTTCCACATCAAGAATAGTGAAGAGACTTCCTAGTTCTTCATCAGATACAATATGTTGGACAAGGGAAGAACAGTTCCCAGTCTCAGTGGTTACTGAGGATAACATATGCAACAGTTCAGGACATATCCATTGCACATAATGTTATCTTAAGATAACATCTTAAGAAGATCTAAATCTGGAATTTGTGGACTAAGTGGAACCTATGGCCTTTGATCTCATAAAAAAGTTTAAGTCAGCTCCTTCAGATTGTCATCCCAGTATGGTTACAAAAAAAAAGGGAATAGTGCTTTCTCTCAAATAGTGTATTTCCTTGCCTGCTGACTATTCTCAGCGCAATCAGTAGATGTTGTGGAGTCAATTACAAATAAGAAAGTATAAAAGAAGCATGAAGATAAGTAAGACATATGTATGGGCAATAGTGGCAGGACCAGCAGCACGCTACTGTTATCTACATGATACAGATAAATGACAGCATGTCATGTCTGGAGTGGCTCACTGATAGGCTCAGTTAAGAAGGAAAATGTTTGTGATACTGCTTTCATCAGGCACTTTTGGGACCAGTCTAAAGCTAATGTAAAGTAAACACCTTGAACTATGGCATGCATACATCTAACTGCTTTGTGTTACTGATTCACTCCTATTGTGGTGCATTACTTAAATAATTTAGACTACACATTTGTATTTCATAGTTGAAAAATTCATGTGTTATGCTGGATTCTAACACTTCTTTTCTGTCCTTACGGTTAAAGGTCTTGCAAGTAGTGTAATGAGCACGTGAGTGGCCTCCTTTCAAACCAGGAAAGTAATTCCCAAAGGCACAAGAAGGAGGGAAAACAGCAGGGTAGAAAGCACTTCCTTTGACCCCTGTTTTTCATCTTCACTTGTAACAGGAAAGAAGCAAGGAGTCACAGTCAGAAAGGGTCATAAACATTATGACATCATTTTGCAGCATCTCCTGGTTTGGAAACTTTAGGAATGGAAGCACTAAATGGGAGATAATTAAGCACCAGGATTGAAATCAGCTTACTGAGCTCTGGGGTGTCTAAGCGAATAGCAATATAGCAACATAGCAACAGCAAACACATGATGTGGTCTTTCTCTGTTACATACACAGCATAGTTAATGAGCATATGCACAGTAATTCTGTTTTCCTAAATGCCAGACTTACTGTGCTTGCACAGAAGAGTGTTAAATATGAGTAATAAGTCCAGCACTTTTTGGAAGCACAGCTTTACCATTCATATAACACCACGCACAGACAGCATGTATTCATAGCCTGGGCAAATCCTACCTCTTGTCTAGTTCTGCAAAGCACCCAAGAAAGAGGCTGGCTGCTTGCACACCACTGCTATTCCCAAACTTGCTTTGTACTGAGACCTCTCTGTGCAGGAAGGAACAAGCTGCTTTAAGAATAGCTCTGAAGCCAGAAGAAAGCTGTTCTCAGCTAACATCTTTCTTCCATCTGTCAAACGAGAGAATGTGTTCCCATTATGTGCTGGGAGAAGGAGCCATACACTGAGCATCCCACACAAAACCAATCCTTTTTCTTTGAAAAGTTCTGAGTTAAGCTAGGATAATTGTTATTTAAAAAAAAAAGGTTAGTTTTTGAGGAACCTACTGAGAAGTCACTTGCACATATGTTTGGGATGCTGAAATAACTTGACAATGCTCTGTAAGTTTCCTACGGAACTTAAGTGTGACTAAATTTTTATGTCATGACTGTTATTATTTTCTTACTCAATTAAGCACACATTGCACACAACTCTTTTCTCATTTTAACAAAACATATAAAATCCTTCTCCAAACATTTATTGATTTCATTTTTTTCACCCCAAAAAATCTTAAATGCAATATTAAACTCTGCTATGAAATTTACTCTAAGACTGATGTCATGTATAAAATATTTCCACTTCAAGAATTAACTTTACAAATTATATTTCTAATGGACTGTCTTAACCTTATCTAATAATAATAAGCCATAAAGTACTCTAGTTAATATTAATGTGAAACTTAAACCTAAATTGTATTGGTAAAAGATAAGAATTTGGGCCACAAGCTCTAATCCAACAAAAATAAAGGGTATTTAGAAAAGAAGAATTCTAACTGAAAGATTTCAACTCTATCTCCCTATTGGTGAACATATCAGTTTACCTTGTTAAGAAATGTTCTCCCCAAATACAGAATCATCACAGGAAAATATTTTGAGAAATCCAGGTAAACACACCTTTTCATACCAGTTAAATAGTGCATAAGAAACTACAATGATTAATTATTTATATTAAGAAAAATATGTGCGTGTTTTTTCCCTATTTAAAACTACTTCCAGCTCTGAAGCATGGTTCCCAGTCAGGACACTGATATTTGACATATAGAAATTCATTACTCTTTAGGAAGGCAGCAATTATGAGTAAAAAAGACAGCCTTTCCTTCCAGCTACTAAATGCCTGTTGAATTTCCAGGCTGCAGAGTTGAATATTGATCAGACCAACAAAAAGAGCTTTAAAAATAGATTTGTTGCTTGATTTTTACACTTTAAGCTTATTCAATGCTGCCTTAGTACATGGCTTTAAGGAAGTGTTGTTCCATAAATGTTTTTTAAAGCATTTAACTTCAACATCAAAATCTGAGCTACAAAGTATCTGAAGACAAGAAACATTAATAGTGAAACAATCACATCAGCACAGTTATTAAGTAGTAAGAAACAAGGAGTCATCAAGTTCTAAATTAAATGAGGAACAGAACAGAGGTAAATGTTCAAAACAAACAAACTAAAAGAATTTTTATCTAATGAGATTCAAATTAGTGAGACTCCAATTATCATTTGAGGTCTTAAAGTATTTAGACGGTATATACTATTTTGAATGCATGATGACAGAGCTGAACTTAACAACAAACAAATAAATATACAGAAACGTTCCATGGTTCACTGCAGGATGTGAAAGTGTTTTACGTCTTTAGCAAGCTGTTGTGAATACAGCAAGGTTGAGTTACATAAGATAAAATTTCCCATGATCCCAACTGTTGGGCTCCATAGCTGTAGGGGTAGTTTGCTTTCAGAAGAATTTGTAACAGGAAAGCTAGACATTCTTGATTTTGCTTGGGAAGCCTGCAAAGTGCCTTCTCAAGAGGGTTAGATGTTTTTTTGCCTTCTGCAGTCCACAGTGGGTGGCACAGTGTTACCTCTGTCTCTCCTATGCCAGAGAGAAAGCGTCCTAACAGACATGAACAGAGGCCTTGGGAAGGCAGGGGAGAAACAGAGAGGATAAAGAGGCCCTGAGAGGGTGGTAACTTGCCTTTTTCTCCCTGGGACCCAGTGTGTAAACTGCACTGTCAGGTATTTTGTAAGTTTCTGGCCTTTTAAATAAACTTTTTGAATTCTTTCCACTGCCTTGGCATTTCTGGGGATACCTGCTTGTCTTACTTTACAATAACTATTCTGACAGTTGTGCCTCACTTTTGTATAAGAAATTATGTACTTTTACTATGTAAGCTCTTTTATGTTGCTGAGTCATTTAAGTGAAGAAATGTGATGCACAACTTCAGCTTTTGACTGCTTTTGTTTTACTGTAACATTCTTGCATCAAAGACATGTTAAAAACATGGTCCTTAAGGACTGGAGTTTTTTAGCTCAACACGGAAGATGCCAAAAACTATCCCACTGTTATTCAGCCTATGCTTCAAGCCATCCAGAATTCTTCCAAGGAACTGCATAACCATCTTGTTCTAAACTGGTTTCAAGAGTACCTCTAGATCCTGATTATGTCCATTCTCACATTAAGAAAATTTTAAAAATACCTCGGTTGTAGTTTTATAACAAAATCTGGTCTCAGCATTAGTGAAATCTCTAAAAGAGATTATTATCTTCAATGATCTTTGGTATTTCAGTGCATAGACTCATCTTGTAGTATATATGGATAGACTAGCAGCTTTGGATACAGGAATTGCTTAGCAATTTCTGATTTTACCATACAAAAAAACCCCTTGTTCTCGTAAAAGTCATCCAGCCAGTAAGCCTTGTTGCATCAAAAAGCCTCTTCCAGCAATGTCAGCTTCATGCTCTAGACTTAAAAGTCCTTTAATAACTTCTTATTCTCCAGCCTTATGAAGCTGCAAGTGGACTAATCTTTATTTATCTCAATTATTTTACACATGCTGCTACCAGAACACTCAGTGCACTTTAGAGTTGTTTTTATTCTGGCCTTAGTATTTAGCACGAAGTATCTGCATCACATGTGGCAGCCTTCTGAGCCTTACTGGTGTCTGCTACTCTTCACTCATTCTCCTTATACAGCTTTCCTAATTAAAATGGTGGTATTTTATGCTAGGTCCACTATCTCTCTTGTTTGGAATGGTAGCAGAAACCTCCTCTGATATATTCTGGTATGCAGAATATAAGAGCAATCTCTTTCTATTGTTGATTTTAAAATCTACACTTTACATTGTCTAGCACAAAAAATACTAGAAAAATGATTTCAAGTTATTTTGTCCACAGCTGAGGAGCAAAATTCATATACATTGCAATAAATCAAATAAGAAAACCTGAAGGAAATCTCTGCATCTAACATGAAAGGCAGGTATTAGGAAAACAATTTTTCATCCAATGTTTTTAAGAATACTTATATAAGGGGCAAAATATTTCCAGGGCAACTGCTATGTAAGAGACGAACAGCCAAGGATTCATGAACAGCCTTATTTCCATATATGAAATGACAGTCTATCAACAGGCTGTAAAACCAAAAATAATTAAAATAAGCTGAAATAGCATCATTTCAAGTTACAGATTTTACTTTGCTTTGTCCACTATACCTATACAAAGGGAGTCTAATGTAATGACATTATTTTATGCCATGTTTGCATATGCAAAAAACATGTCTACAAAACCAGTAAAGAGTTATGTATATCTCCATTCAAAAAAATGTTTTAAATAACGTTATGTTAGTTCCCCTCTTGGATAATAACAATAAGAAACTATACCTTTGGGAGAAGCTGGATTGCTTGGAGTATTCTCTGTCTGTGCCCAGAGTTAAGGATTCCTATTTCCAAGAGATCCTGGTCCTCCATCACGTTGCTTCCCTAAAAATTGGAAAAAAAAGGTGTAATAAAAATGAAAAAATAACAGATGCCTTCAATAGCCTGAAACAAGCCCTTCTGTTGCGTTTAAAAGAGAATACTTTGCTTAACTTATAGCATCTGACAAGAATAATAAATTATTCATTTTCATGATGACAAAATATGGTGGAAGGTGCTTGAACCCATGGACAATTACTGTACTGCTGGAAGCACTGCCAGTGGAGAAATTCTAGCTCTCACTCAAGCCAAATACCAGATGTGAACATTCTTTCATTTGACTGGAACCAAGGACATGACTACAGAAATATTCAGAAGCTCTCAATTTTTCAATTCATCTCCTACCTCACTCAGCTATACATGATGTTCACTTTTCTCTAGACTGAAAAAAGTTTAGCACAGAATAAGATGAACAGAGTAGATGAGAATAAAATTACTTAGTTCCTTGTTAATAAAACGATGAAGAAAGCGAGTGGTATCAACAGATCCCACATAGTCCCCATCCCCCTAAATTTAACTGTACCAGTGCAGTCCCAACTTTACTTGTCACTGCTCTTATCTTCCTGCTTGTGGGCAGGTCAAATAATTTCTAACATGCAAATAGCTGAAAAAGACCATCTGTTCAAATACACAAAATAATTGCTCACAAAAGTTCATAAGATAAGACTCCACAATTCACGCATTTCTTCGGAATTGCTAGCAGTAGGAGAGGACCTAGAGCTACAGAAATAGGATAATACAATTCCTACATTCAGGGAGTCTGACATCACCTAGAGTAAGTTCAGCATTTGAAGGTTAAGATATACTTGATGAGCTGGCAGTCACTATTTGGAATCACAGGAGGCAAAGCAGTAGCCCAAAAGTGGAATTCCAGCCAGAGATCAGATCAGAATAGTTTAAAGTAGGCTGGCAACCTTGGAGTCCTTTTCTGATCTCTTCATTTCAGGCAAAAAAACTCAGTTGTTTTTGGTTTTTTTTAAATATATATTTTATTTTTAAAATTGTCTAACTATTACAGTTGAAAACAAAACCTCCAAAAAACAGATGACCTGTATTGATCTCTTCTCCCTGTTGGAGTCTCATGACACTAATTTGCTAGAAGCAAAAATTCTTATTAGTCGTATTCATTTAATTCATCATGAAATAGGTTTTATGAGAGCAAATCCATGAAAACATCTCTCCCTTTCCATTTGGCTTGATGCTTCTGACTCACTACAGCTCTTAAGAAGCAGTAAAATGAAAAGCTAATAGGGGCATAACAGAACATGCTTAAATACTTTGCTGAGTCAGGGCTCTAATAAAGGATATAAATGCTTTCTGAATATCAAATCTCCTGTCCCAAAGCAGCATGAATTTCTTTCAAAAAGCACACTGGAATATGCAACATTTCACCATGTTCAGCTGCTAAATCTTCACTCTTTTCAGATGGACTGATTAGTTTACAGGGCTACTCTTGAGGACTCTCAAGGGCTGCTCCGCAGAGTACCCCAAAAAATCTAGGAGATGTCTTTTTAAGGCAATCATGGAAACCTTGCAAAGCTACTAAATTTAAAATTATATTTCACAGTAAGTGGTATGATTTAAGACTAGGAGTCTGCAAATCATACCCTGAAAGAATCTTCATACAGCATTCAGAAGAGGGCAGGCAGAGATCTGCTCTAAAGGGAGAAGCTGTGCAATCACGCTGGTTTAAGCAGATCACACGGTGAGAGTGCATGCAGCATAGACTGTGCAAACAGTGATAGCGATGAGGTGGGGTTAATATCCCCTTCATGTCCCTGGTAAACACATACAAAATATAATTTCCCCTTTCTGCCTTTCTCTTTTAAATAACCTAAAGGAAGCTGTAAACTTAGAGGAAGAACTCGTGAAAAAAGCCTTCCATTTTGGGCTGGATTCTCCAGCTACTGGAAATAGCCAGCATAAATGGATTTAAGGAAATTGAGAATCCAGTCCAAAACAAAGGCTACACATTTTCATTCATTTCAATAAACACAGCTCTTTTGCTTACAGCTATTGCTTTCATTTCATTTCACTGTTTTTCAGATTTCACCTTTCATCACTGCATGATGTTTACACACAATCATGGTGTACTCATCACTGTTTACTGGTGTCAGTAACCTTGGCATCCAGCTTCAAATATTGCAGTGTTTAAAACTCAATTAAACTAGCAGGCACAGGAAAAATCTTGTCTATTTTGCACATAGTTGCTGCCTAGAAAAGAAACATTATTTTATTAATTCTTTGCTATTTTTTTCCTTATATATAATTTAATGTATTTTTAAAGGTATGTCAAGATTACAAAAGCAAATATTTAAAACTGGAATTCATGTGGCCTCATTGTTCCTAGTCTAATAGGGCAGCAACTTGGTCTTTTAATGTGCTCAGGTTTCGGAGCTTTTGCTGTGTCAACATTAAGTGTCAACAGTAGCAGACACTCATCCCTCCTGTAAAACTGACTTTATTGTTGCCTGCCATGGAACTAAACATGGAACTAAACCACAAAATCAAACCAGAAAATTTAGATACTCAGTATAATCCACCATTGGTTAACATAGAGGAATAAACTCACAGTATTAGAAAGCTGCTGTTTGGTTTGCAGAAATACTTGTGAAGAGAAAGAAACAGTAAGACCAAAACAGTTCTGTCTCCCTGGTATCTACTCCCATTCTCCCCTTGATCCTAGTCCCTGATTATCTTTTTACCTGACTACTCCTCTTGTGCTCCTCCAATATCCTTCCATAGGCTCCTACATTGAGAGTGAAGGAACACTAACTTCCTTTTGCAACACAGTAGATACAAGAGAAGAAATTCTCTCCCTGCTCTTAGCCTCCATCTATTATAAACTGGGCCAAATGTAACCTCAATTAACTTTGTAGAGATGACATGGTAAATGTAATTAAAATTAATATGAATGCAAGACTGTCTTTTCATGTTATTTCATCCTTAAAAATAGTTGAGCTACATTAGCTGAAACTTTCGCCCAAACCAAAAAATATCCTAGTACACATCTAGAGAATGGGAGTCCAGAGATTTAACTTTAATATGCTTACAGACAAAACAGGTTCTTATAACAGGAAACATGGGACAGCAATCTCCACTGGGCTTATTATGCTTTTCTGTAATGAAAACCTAAGAGACTTTATGATATTGTAGTCTCTTAAGTCTATAGGAAAACTTAGTTAGAAGGAAAACATCTCAGAATTAAAGTCAAAAGAATATATCAAAACTGCTTATTCTAGGACAGATTCAGATCTCATTCACTTCAGCTGTTGAAATTCCTGTCTTATTAACACATAACAGTCTTACGAGTTGGAAAGATCCTGCTTCTGAAGTTCCAGGTAGGAAAGAGTATATCTCAAACCCTCCACCCATCGGATATGTGGCTCTGCACAACTCTCAAGATCATCATCTTTTTCCCTGTAAGCACACACAGGAAGCCAATCTCCTGAGTAAGAAGGCAGTAGTTTCACAGAACAGTTGGGCTCAAGATCGAAAGAAAAACAACTCTGCATGTGGGAGACTGGAGGCATATGAAAAACAACATAATTTAAAAAACCCATAAATTTTGCCAAATTCTGAGATAGTTCCTATAAATAAGTTCAGAATAAAATACATAACGGTACATTATGAGATAGAGATTTCACTGGCTTCATTTGGGTTGTTCAACACAAAATCATCTCTGGCATTTTCCACCTGAATAGAGACTTCGCAAAAATTCTGAATTAGTCCTTTACACAAGATTCTAAATGTATTTAAGTACAGATATATGTATATAGAGTCTTAAGAAAACAACTTAATGTGGAATATGACAGATTTCTAAAAAAAAATTACTCTATAAAAAATAGCCTGATTTTAATACATTAAACAGCTCAAAGAACCTCTAAAATCTAATCAAACCACAAATTTCACAAACCTGTAGACAACTTCATTTACTATCAAAAGAGATCAACTTTCAGGATTCTTGGAAAAAAAAAAAAGCAGCAGCCCACATGCATTCTACCTCCTGCAGCAACAAAAGCACTTTGAAGATTTGTCCCTGAAGATAATAAAATATGGTAATTAGAAGAAACTTATTAGGTGGCAGGCATGATTGTGTGTTTCTCATTTCTCCTTTTGTACCTATGTTTTTAAATCTTTGTTCATATATTTTTTGTGCTCGAGAACTATCATGAAAAATTCTAATGTCTGGTTCTGTCTCTTGAGTAAAATGGTACAGAACCTTTAAAATAGCTGGTAGATGTATCTCTAGACTTATGTGAAAACTCAACCACTGAAGTTGGAAGACATGAGCTATGGGGAACAAACCATCTGCATATGATTTTTGGTCTTACTACTGATTTTCACCTTGCCTGATACATTGAAAACCTGATAAAGGTTGGAAAGAGGTTTCACAGATTGTCATTGCAAAGTTATGGGAAAAAAGATCTCTCTGGAGAGGTACATGCATATGCATCACTTTATGTACATGGAATGAAAACTGACTGAAAATAAAAGAGAAAGAACAAATTGATTTTACATTTAAAGCTTTCTTTCTCCCTAAAAGACTGTTACATAAGAAATAGAAGATCTGGGGAACTTCTGGCTATAGCTTGGCTTTTTAAGTGTTCATCTCTGTCAGCTAGAGGAGGAAAACTAGTAAATCTGGTACCTAAAGCTGTGTAAGAGCTGCTGCTCATCAGACGGAGTTGAATTCACTTGCTCTGCAGCCATTATTGAGACCAAGCTCAGCTGGAGATACCAAGTGCTACTGGAGGTGGCAACAACTTCTGGTAATATTTTATGCTTCTGATGTACCAGAAACTGATTTGACAAAGAACAGAATTGGTGTTGGTATGGGAAGGATGACTTCTGAGGTAAGTACAGTGTTGATGGGGCAGCACTGCTGCTTGCATCACTCCCAATGTGCAGGGAGCACTTTACACTCCCCTTTGCCCTCTCCCAGCCATCCAATTGTAATCTGCTGCAACATCAACGTAATGAGATCAGTAGGGACTCTGAAGAGCTGGTACAGGTGGCATCTAACACATAAAAGTGGGTAAGATCATGGTGTAAGTGTATCACAGACAAGGTCTGGTGGGTATTTGAAGAGCCTTGCCAATATCTCTACCAATGTGTATTGCACTGCATGAGCTGACTGAGACCTGGCACTGCAGGAGCACAGCTGGGAGATTTCAATGGATTTGGGGCGGCAGGCCTCCTTCTTTGGCTTACAGGACTGCTGGAAATACGACCTGGCACAGAAAGGAAACAAGAGAATATGGTAGGTTGTACACAGAGCTGGAGCATACAAGAGTACCACCATTCCTGCCACTCAAGTAAGAGAGGTGGGGCAGGGCAGGAGCAGATGGGAATGTTCTTCCATTATACATGCTTGGAGAGCGAAGTCAGAGATAGAAAACTGAGATTAACAGCACCAAAGAGCTCTATTATTTCTTTCTCCTGCCACCCCAAATGCATAACTGGGAAGGAAGGGAGCAGGTATCTGGTACCAATGGGAACAAGAACTTGTTATGAAGCACATTACAGAATCACAGAATATGCCAAGTTGGAAGAGACCCACAAATATCATCAAGTCCAACTCCTGACCCTGCAAAAGACCATCCCCAAGAGTCACACCATGTGCCTGAGAGTATCATCCAAATGCTTCTTGAACTCTGTCAGCTTTGGTGCTGTGACCACTTCTCTGGGGAGCCTTTTCAGTACACAACCACCCTCTGGGTGAAGAACCTCTTTCTAATATCCAGCCTAAATCTCCCCTGACACAACTTCAGTCATTCCCTCAGGTTACGACACTGGTCACCACAGAGGAGAGATCAGCCTGTGCTCCTCCTCTTCCTCTCACAAGGAAGTTGTAGACTGCAATGAGGTCTCCCCTCAGTCTTCCTCCAGGCTGAACAGACCAAGTGATCTCAGCTGCTCCTCATATGCCTTCCCCTTGAGGCCCTTCACCATCTTCACTGCCCTCCTTTGGACTTTCTCTAACAGCTTAATATCTTTCTTCTATTGCAGTGCCCAAAACTGCACACAATATTCAAGGTGAGGCCACCCCAGTGCAGAGTAGAGCGGGACAATTCCTTCCCTCGACCGGCTGGTGATGCTTTGCCTGATGCCCCCCAAGACACGGTTGGCCCTCCTGGCTGCCAGGGCACTTCTGACTCGTGTTCAACTTGTCATCAACCAGGACCCCCAGGTCCCTTTCTATGGCACTGCATTCCAGCATCTCATTCTCCAGTCTGTATGTACATCCACAGTTGCCCTGTCCCAGGCGCAGAATCCAAGGCATTTATGAAGATGTTGAAGAGCACAGGGCCTAAGATGGAGCCCTGTGGAACCCTAGGAGCGACAGGTCTCCAGTCTGATGTCACCTCATTCACTATTACCCTCTGTGCTTGACCTGTGAGCCAATTGCTCACCCACCACATGGGTGGACATTTTGTCCAGAAGGATCCTGTGAGAGACAATATCAAAAGTTTTACTGAAATTCAAAATGATTACATCAGCTGGCTTCCTTTGATCAACTAGGTGGGTTACCTTGTCATAAAATCAGGTTTGATAAACAGGACTTTCCTCTTACAAAGCTGTGCTGGCTGTGACCAATGACTGTGTTGTCCTGCAGGTGTTTTTCAGTACGTCCCAGAAAAATCTTCTCCATAACTTTACCAGGCACTGAAGTGAGACTGACCGGCCTGGAGTTTCCAGGGTCCTCCTTCTTGCCCTCCTTGAAAATTAGGACAATGTGAGCTTCCACTCAGCTGAGACCTCTCTGGATTCCCAAGACCACTCAAAAATCATCAAAAGTAGTTTTGTTACGACATCAGCCAGCTCTTTCAGGATTCTTGGATGTATCCCATTAGGCACCATGGATTTGTAGGAATACAGCTGGAGCAGCAGATCCCACACAAGTTCAGGGTCGACTGGGAGTTGATCATTCTCACCGTCATGGTCCTCCAGCTCAGGGAGGACCCCCTTGGTCCATCATCCATGTTGAAGAGAGAAGCAAAGAAAGTGTTAAACATCTCTGCCTTGTCTCTGTCCCTGTTTGTGAGGTGACCATCCTCATCCTGTAACAGGCCAATGATATTTCTATACTGCCTATTGCTATTAATACATTTGAAAAAACTCTTTCTATTTTCCCCCACGTTTCTGACCAGCTTCAACTCCAGTTGAGCTTTAGCCGTATGAATTTTCTCCCTACAGCAGCAGACAGCCCCTGTGAATTTTTCCCATGTCACTTGACCTTGTTTCCACTCGGCATATACCTTTCTTTTTTTCCTTATTTTCAAGAGAAGATCCCTGCTCAGCCAAGCTTGCCTTCTGCCTCACCTGCTTGACTTCTGATATCTGTGGATTGCCTGATCCTGCACCCTTAGGAGGTGATGTTTGAAAAGCGACGAGCACCCACAAAAACATTTCCCAGGTGACCTTATGTACTAATTCCCTGAGCAGCCTGAATGTCCAGAGCTGGCATTTTTCATCCTGTCAAAAGAGATTTGAAACTCAATTGCTTTGTAGTCACTGTGGCCAAGAAGGCTGTCAACCAATCTCCACTTTGCTCACAAGATCCACTCTGTTGACAAGCAGCAGATCAAAGAGGGCATGTTTCTGAGTCCACTCCCTTAGGAGCTGTTCGTAAAGTCGTCATCCATGTTTTTAGGAATCTTCTGGCCCGGGCTGTACCAGTTGTGTGATGCTCCCAGTTAATTTCTGACAAGTCAAAGTCCCCCATAAGGGCAGTTGCGTCACATCCTCAATAGCTCACTTAAACCAGTCTCCTCAGTCTGAATTGCTGTTTCTCATTCGTCTAACCCTAATACGTTCCAAACTGTATCCCCTTGAAATAGTTGACATCTAAACTTCCTGGGAAAAAAATGGAGACATTTCACAGTGCGGTTAAGGACACACTGAAAAATAAGGACTTTTCTTTTTCATAATCTGAATCATATGCCAAAAGGTTTATCATTTTTCAACACAGCACAGCTTTTCCACAAGGTAAAAGAGTTTATTTCTTAGCGACTTGCAAGAAATGACCACAGAAATGTAGCTTTCAGTAACAAGCACTGCTTCTTATTAGTGCAAAAATTTCAGGCAATGTGTCACATGTTTAATTTCCAAACAAGAACTGGCAAATGACGAGAATTTAGCAAGCTTCAGTATTAAGTGAAAAGGTTGCCTCTTGCTAGAATTGCCACTTAACATGAAAACAAAATCTGTAAGAATGATTATTGAGTTAAATGCCTAACTTGTACTTTCACGTCATAAAGATTTATCAGATTCCTGAAGATACTGCATAAATTATTTCATCTACAAACCTGACAAGACTATGTTAGAAAACTCCCTTGCAGAAGCTTAGAATTTTGTCTTGGGGGAAAGAGATTGATTATAAAATATGTTAGGAAGAAAGGACCATGCATATTGCAAAATAATCATTTGATAACGTTCTTCCAAAATTAATTTGCCTTAAAACTACTGACACTCATTCTCAATCCTCACCTTGGTCTAATGTCAGTCTTTACATTTCTGACTTTCTCAGCAACTAAAAAACCCAGAAAAACAAAAAGAAAACTAGAAGGAAGTTTTTCATGTTAGTGTCATTTTGTCAGGAAGTAATAATAAACTACTACTGAAATGTCAAAGCAAAAAAAGGCCATTTTACTCATAGATAATAGTGGAGTGATAGCAATTGCCAGTATGAATTTGCAACCTAACCACAAAAATAGAAGGTGATGTAAGTAGGGCCAGTTTAAAAAGGAGTCCTAGCAGACCCGAGTCCCATATGACTTAAGTTTTAAAGATCTCTCTCTGGTTCACATTCAGCTCTTTCAGAGGTGAACCTGAAGTAACCAGTGCTATCAAAAGCTTTTCAAATATTGACATTCAAATGATCATATAGTCACAGACCTTTCACACAACAGGAATAGATAACTACAGTATAGTGATAATTAAACAATACTGATAGCTGGGACAAGGATCCTTGTAGGAAGAATTTCTGCTATTTTTATCCCCTCTTCCTTGTTGCACCGATTCATTAAAACCAACACAATTGCCACACGCAAATTAGCTGCACAGATAGTTTGGCAATTGAAAAAATTACCTCTGATGTTGCACTTGGCCCACTTAACTATTAACGTTGTTGACCCAACTCTATCTACCTATTTAGTCATAACAATTCAATAAAATAATTATTAATACTTACCTAAATTACATCTTAATGTCTTGAATTTATATTGTGAAGATAATTTCACTTCATCTGAGTAATGAAAATTCCAGTGAGTCTATATTGTACCATTATTTCGATTACTTGCTATAAATGCTATTTAGCTGAGATGCTAAATTTCTCAAAGGACCCACTTTAAAAATCAATATTACTGTGAGCTAATTAACAGACTTCTAAATTCTCAGAAAAATATTCCATTCTCCGATAAGTGTGTAAGGCTGCTGAGTGCAGGAAGGGGCAAAGATGATATTTTCAGACATAACAAAAATGCTCAATACCTTCTCTGCATGTAGCATGCAGTTCTGTTTAACCTTGGAGCTAGCACTGGTGGTTGTGAAATAAATTAGGAGTGATAATAAAGTAACAAAATAACTTTTGTAATAAAATAAGGTCATTATTGGTGACAGCCAACAGGGCTACGCTAAGGGCAAATCATGCCTGACAAATTTGGTGGTCTTCTGCAATGCATTTACACCATTGGTGGATAATGGAAAACAATTGATGTCATCTACCTGGACTATGCAAAGCATTTGACACTGTACCACACAACATTCTTGTCTCTAACTGGAGAGACATGGACTTGACAGATGGACGACTTGGTGGATAAGGAATTGTCTGAATGGTTGCATTCAAAGAATTGTGGTCAATAGCTTGATGTCCAAGCGGAGACCAGTGATGTGTGGTGTTCCTCAGGGGTTGGTGCTGGGACCGGCACTGTTTAACAACTTTGTCAGCAACGTGGACAATGGGCTTGAGTGCACCCTCAGCAAATTTGTCAACAACACAGTCAACACAGAGGAAAGGGATGCCATCCAGAGGGACCTTGACAGGCTTGAGAGGTAGGCTCATGTGAACCTCATGAAGTTCTACAGGGCCAAGTGCAAGGCCCTGAACATAGGTCAGGGCAATCCCAAGCACAAATACTGGTTGGGCAGAGAATGGATTGACAGCAGCCCTGAGAAGAAGAGCTGGGGGTATTGGTTGACAAGAAGCTCAACACAAGCTGGCAATGTGTGCTCTCAGCCCAGAAAGTCAACCATATCCTGGGCTGCATGAAAAGAGCTGTGGCCAGCAGGTCAAGGGAGGTGTTTCTGCCCCTCTCCTCCACTATTGTGAGATTCCATCTGGAATACTGCATCCGGCTCTGGAGCCCTCAACATAAGAAGGACATGATCCTGTTGATCTAGTCCAGAAAAGGGTCAGGAAGATGATCACAGGGCTGAAACACCTCTCCTATAAAGGCAGGATAAGAGAGTTGGGGTTGTTCAGCCTGGAGAAGAGAAGGCTCTGGGAAGACCTTATTGAAGCCTTCCAGTACCTGGAAGGGGCCTACAAGAAAGACAGAGAGGGACTTTTTACAAGGGCAAGCAGTGACAGGACAAGGGTCAAAAGCTTTAAACTGAAAGAGGGGAGGTTTAGATTGGATATTAGGATGCAATTCTTTACTGTGAGGGTGGTGAGGAACTGGAACAGTTTGTTCAGAGGAAATGTCAATGCCCCATCGCTGACAGCGTGGAAGGCCGGCTTGGATGAGTCTTTAGGCAGCCTGGTTTAGTGGAAGGTGTACCTGCCCATGACAGGGGAGTTGGAACTATATGATCTTTAAGATCCCTTCCAACCCAAATAATTCTGTAATTCTATGACATGAAAAACTTGGTTCACCTCCCAGAATGTCTTACCAAAGTATTTCTTTCTCCATATTTTTATCAACCCTAGTCATGTTTTTTAAAACGTGAGCCACCCAAATCACCCTAGAGAACACAAAATGCATAATCAAAGACTTTGACTCTAAAATTCTGGGCAGAATCCAGTTCTTAAAAACAGGGTATTTCCAGAAAGGGCCTGTAAAACAACATCAAGGAAAACACACTCAAGAAAACGTGGTCTTCAACCACTTAGACTCTAAAGTTCTGACTGACATCTTCCAGTGCTTGTTTCACCTCCTGCCTGCAACTGAATCCTGCTCACACTGGCAGCTTTACCTTTGGGCATCCTGGTGTTCAAGCTCTCTGTTCGGAGCAGATAGAGCAGCTAGGAAACCACGTCAGTCCTCTGAGGGAGTCTAGAAAGTAGGCCCTTCTCTTAGATGCCATCAGAGCTTGATCTGGTAGGAAGCCTCAGAGTATGCCCAAGGCAGAAACACAGGAGCACAGCATGAATTGGCTGCTGCTCTTTCTTAAAAATGGGTCAAAAGGAGGAAGAATGGTTTTATCTTTCTTTCTCATAGCACAGCCGACCTATCAGAGGATTCATGCAGAAGGTAGGAAATCAGATTTACCTGTCTTTCTCATACTTAAATTTCCTAAAAAAAAAGAAAGCTATGAAACAACTAATAGTTAAGGGTATTCTGGGATTGAGGAGGAATTATTCATTGGTCCTGCTGAAACTAAATTGCTGTGAAGGTTAGTCAGTAAGCCAGAAAGGTCCTTTAGACCAGTGACAGCTGGCTGTGGTAAATCAGTCTTCTTGTACCGTTGCTAGAAATCCAGAAACTGCCAAATATAAAAAGCAGAGGAAAAGCTAAAAATTCAAGACTTTCTATTTCTTTCAATGAAGTATCCTAACTTCTGAGCTACACTATCAAGCTTCTGTTGTAATTTGAAAGAAAACAGTGAGCCAGATGTACTTATCCAAAGGGCTGACTTGCATGTCAAGAGCCAGGGAACAGCACAGGAAATCCAGCCTACAAATGGGTGTCTAATGCAGGGCTGCAAAGGGAGGTGTAGTGGTTTTGATTTTAGACCCTC
>VZRE01014210.1:0-11816 GCA_013396775.1 Cephalopterus ornatus
GGGCCACCCCCTCCCCGGGCCGGTTGTGCCTGTCCGAGCCGGGCCGCTGATGTCAGCGCGGGGAGGCGGCCCGAGGGGGGTGTTTTTTGGGAGCTCTGTGGGGCAGAGGGAGCTCGGGCTCCTCTCCCGGCCCTGGCACGGGTTATTCCGTGGATGCCCCGGCCCTGGAAGTGTCCCAGGCCAGCTCGGAGCAAACTGGCCTGGTGGAAGGTGTCCCCCGCCCGTGGCGGGGGGTGGGACTGGGTGAGCTTTGAGGGCCCTCCCAGCCCTTTGACATCCCGTGATTCCGTGATTCGTGCCTGTGGAGCCGAGGCAGGTGGAGCTGCTCGTGCCTGGGGAGCTGAAATACGTGTGGGGAATGTTCTGAGGGCTGGAGCTGTGCCGTCTCACCCCGGGGGTCTCCTTGGCTCTGACCTCTCGTGTTCCCCCAGAGTGGTGGAGCTAGGGGGTCTGCAGGGCTCTGTCGGTGTGCTTTGGGAAGGGTGGGTTTGCTCCTGGGCACTTCCCACAGGCAGAGGGAATTGTACTGTGGAATACCCTGAGCTGGAAGGGGATCATCCAAATCCAACTCCTGGCACTGCCCAGGACACCCCAGCAATCCCTCCCCATCCCTCAGAGCGTTGTCCAAATGCCCCTGGAGCTCTGGCAGCCTTGGGGCTGTGCCCACTGCCCTGGGCAGCCTGTTCAGTGCCCCACCACCCTCTGGGGGGAGAACCTTTTCCTGAGATCCAACCTGACCCTGCCCTGACACAGCTCCAGCTGCTTCCTCAGGTCCTGTCACTGATCACAGGGCAGAGATTGGAGCTGCCCCTCCCGAGGAAGGTGCAGCCCCCTGAGGTCTCCCCTCAGCTTCTCCAGTGCTCTCAGCTGCTCCTCATGTGGCCCCTCCAGACCCTTGCCCACCCTCCTGTCCCCCCCAGGTGTGAATGTCGCTTGCTTGGCACCAAACCAGAGACATCTCCTGGGGAGTTGCCCCCGTAGGTGTTCCCGTTACTGCTGCACAGAGGCTCTGGTGTCACCCAGGGCTTCATTTCAGCATGCTTCCCTCCTCCCTGGGGGGCACAGGAGCTTAAGGGGAGAGAAGGTGGAAGCCATGGAGGTGCAAATGCTCCTCCTGGAGCTGTGGACTTCAGAGGTGGGTGCGAAGTAACCTGGAAAAGATTTGATTAATACACAAAACTAATTCTAGTTTTCTCATGCCACTCAAATGTTATGTAGCACTTAGCAGCATTGACAAGATGGTTTTGGAGGTTTTTTTTTTTTTGTGGCTTCTGAGATGTGTAAAAGTCAGAAATTATAGGAGGATTTATTGAAGTAGATATTTGAAGTAGAGCTTTTTTTAAAAAAACCCTGTTATTTTCTACATAATTGAGGGACAGTTGTTTTCCCATGACCAAATCTCTCCCATACACAGCAAGCGCAGCCCCTCGGGGGGGGTCCCATCTTGTTTTAGGGGGCTCTGGGATCTCTGAGAAGTTCCTTTCCTCCCTTGAGGGGATCCCTTGGAATGGGGTCAGGGATCTATGGGACTCCTCAGCACGTGGATGTGGAAGCGGTGCCGCTCCACCTGCCAATTCAGGGCCTTTATCCAGCCCTGCTTCTGGGGCGGGAAAACATGGAAAAATGGGAAAAAATGGTGTCAGGGAGCCAGGGGAAACTGGGATCCTCCTCCAGGGTTTATCCCCAGCACATGGATGTGACACTGGTTCTGCTTCAGGGCCTCGATGCCAACCTGAATGTGGGGGAAAAACATAGGAAAAATGGGAAAATCCATGGAAACAGGGTCAGGGAAAACGTCAGGAAGAGGGGATCTATCTTGATCCCGAAACATGGATAATAGGGAGGGATATGGGTGTTCCCCAAGTGCTGCTTCAGGGCCTCGATCCAGTCCTGCTTCTGCGGGAAAAATGGGAATGTGGGAATGAGATGGGGAGTGGAAGCAGAGAAGGGGGGGGGTCCTGGGGCAACATGCCGGATAAATGGGAAAAATAAAGGCAAAGTTGGGGATAAAATCCATCCTGTTCCCTAAAAATAGTTACAGGGAAACAGGGATGTGGATGTGCTGCTTCAGGGCCTTGATCCCAATCTGATTCATGGGGAAAATGGGAAAAATGGGACCGGGGTCCCTGGGAATGAAGCAGGATCCCTGGGAATGGGGAGTCATCCATGCTCAGCACATGGATGTGGGATCTGGGGATATTTGAGGGGGTTTGGGATGATTTGGGGCGATTTAGGGTTGGTTCAGAGGAATTTCCGGGTGTCAGGGTTGGTTTCAGAGGGATTTCAGGGGGATTTTTGGGTGGTTCAGAGGAATTTGGGGGTGTCTAGGTTGGTTTAAGGGTGGCGTGGGAGGATTCAGAAGAATTTGGGGGTGCCAGGGTTGATTTCGGGGTGATTTTGGTCACTCATATTCTTGTCCCCCTTTTTCCTGAGTGTCTGCACCAGCAGCGACTCCGCTTCACTCTCAGACTGATTCCCCTGCACGTTCAGGGTGTTGTGGGGAGAAAAGGGTGGTCAGGGACCCCATAATACACCTGGGGGACCCCAAAATTCCCCGGAGACTCCACGAAACACTCTCAGAACTCAGGACACTCGGACACGCTGCTCAAATGGATGTTGCACACCGGTCCCTGTCCCGCGCGGCCACTCCGGCTTGTCCCCAGAGATGCCTGACGGGTTCCCTGCTGTCCCTGGGTGCCTGACGGGGGTCCCCGCTGTCCCCACAGATGCCTCACTCCCGAAGGTACCGCTCGTCGGAGCGCAGCAGCCGCGGGAGTTACCATGAGCGCTACCGGAGCCGCAAGCACAAGCGGCGGCGGACGCGGTCGCGGTCGAGCAGCAGCGAGCGGGACCGGCGGCACCGGAGGGAGGACAGCTACCACGTCCGATCCCGGAGGTGAGCCAGGCTCGAATCTACCCTCCTTCACTGCCGTTGGGTTGGGGGGGACTGCTGAAGATCACCCAGGCCACCCCCCTTCCAAGGCGGGGTCACCCAGAGCACAGAGAAACCCACTCAGGTGGGTTTGGGATGTCTCCAGAAAGGGAGACTCCGTGTCCTCCCTGGGCAGCTGTTCCAGCCTTGTTCTTCAGAGAACCACAGAATACTCTGAGCCACAAGGACCATCAAAGTCCAGCTCTTAAGTGAATGGCTCACACAGGGGTTGAACCCACAACCTGGGCACTATTGACACCAGCTGAGTTAATCTCAGGGTTCTTCCTCATGTTGAGGTGGACCTTCTTGTGGTTTAGTTTGTGGCCATTGCTCCTCATGCTGTCACTGGGCACCTCTGAGCAGCCTGGCACCATCCTGACATGTGCTTTGGAGATGTTTATATGCATTAACGAGACCCCCCTGTCAGTCCTCTCTTCTCCAGACTAACCAGGCCTGGCTCCCACAGTCTCTCCTCACAAGAAGGATGCTCCAGTCCCTTCATCATCTTTGTTTCTCCAGCTGGGCCTGGTCAGCCGTGGTCACCCAGCTCCTGTGTGGCCTGGGCCCTGCTCTGAGCTGTCACATTCCAGGCCGTGCTCGTGACTAAACCACGTCACCTTGCTTCTTAGGGAAACTTCCCTGAGCGACCATCCAGGAGCCACTCCAGCAATCCCACTCTACCACCTGAGCTGGGACTGAGGCCTCTTTGCAGTGGGAGCTCCCCATAGCCCCCCCCACTCCCAGTCAGACCACTTTCCTCACCAGCTCAGCCCCAGGTTTCCCATAGCAGAGTCCCAGACCTCTGGAGCCTTGAAATAATCTTGGTGCAGTAACAGAATAACAGCTGGAGCTGATGCCTCTGGGGAGGGACCCCAAACAAAGGACCCCCAGGGCTTTTATCCCCTCAGAGTGTCAGTGCAGGAAAGTCTGGGGGTCATTGATTCCTGCCATGTGTCCCTGAGTGTCCCTCACCTGGCTGGGACCTTTGTTATGCCATGGGTTGGAGCCTGGGGTTCCAGCCCCCAGAACTCCCACTGCTGCTGCCCCCTGTGCTGCTGGCTCTGAGTGTATCGAAGGAGGGGATTCTCCCTCTCTGCTCTGCTCTGGTGAGACACCTGGGGCAGTGCATACAGTGTTCCCAACATCAGAAGGACATGGAACTGTTGGAGCAAGTCCAGAGGAGGCCACAAAGTTGATAAGGGGAACTGGAGCCCCTCCCCTGGGGAGACAGGCTGGGAGAGTTAGGAATGTTCAGGCTGGAGAAGAGAAGGTTGTGTGGAGATCTCACAGCGCCTTCCAGGATCTGAAGGGGCTACAAGGAAACCAGAGAGGGACTGTTCATCAGCAGCTGGAGTGACAGGGCAAGGGGAATGGGTACAAATGGAAAGAGGGGAAGAAATTCTTTGCTGTGAGGGTAGTGAGGTAGTGGGACGGGCAAGGCTGTGGCTGCCCCATCCCTGGAAGTGTTCAGAGCCAGGCTGGATAAAACCACGAGCGACCTGGTCTAGCGGGAGGTGTCCCCACCACAGGAGGTTGGGATTAGATGATCCTTGAGGTCCCTCCCAACCCCAGTCTATGACTGTGCCCCCTCCTCAGCTACGACGACCACTCGGCAGACCGGCGGGCCTACGACCGGCGTTACTGTGACAGCTACCGGCGCAACGACTACAGCCGTGAGCGGGGCGGGGACGGCTACTACGAGCCCGAGTACCGCCACTCCTACGAGTACCGGCGCTCCCGGGACCGCGAGGGCAGCTACCGCAGCTGCAAAAGCAGCCGGCGTAAGCACAGGCGGAGGCGGCGCCGCAGCCGGTCCTTTAGCCGCTCCTCATCGGTGAGTATCCTGCTCTTGCTGGGCCTGCCCTGTAAACCTTTCTCTCTCCCAGGTGCCGAGCTGGGTAAGTAGAAAACTCACTTTCTAAACGCTCTCTTGGACTTGGCTTGAACTGTGTGTGTGCGTGTGTGTAGGAGGAAGGTTTTTGGTGCAGTGTTCCTGCCCGCACGTCCCTCTGCGCCGGCTGGGCACAGGGGGCTCGGACCCTCTCTCTTAGTGTTGCCCGCTCAGGTGGGAGGACAGGTGTGTCCCTGGGGTGGTGCTGCAGCTCCTGCCGTTTGGTGACACTCGTGGAGAGCTGTGTAGGAGCCCCAGCTGGGCAGGATTTGTGCGAGGCTCCAACAGCCGATGCTCAGCTGGTCCCAGTCCCAGAGAGCCTGTGATGGGTGGCTTGTTGCCGTGGTCCCTGGTTTGGGCTGTGGCAGGAAGCCCCTGGCTCTGATCCTCCAGAGCAGGATCCTCCTGGGTGAGGTCAGCTGAGGTGGGGTGTCGTGCGAGGGGCTTTGCGGAGGAGCAGAGCTTTCGGACCACTCAGCTCAGGTAGAGGCAGCAACCATCCCAGGCTCTTCCTGGCAGTGTCCCTGGCTTTCTCTTCTTGTCTGTTCTGCTGTTCACTTCTGTTAGACCCCAGACACAGTCTCTGCTCTGTGTGTGGAGCTCTCAGTGTTGTCTGGTCTGTTCTGGCTGTGTGTTCAGGGAGCGGGCTGGATTCAGGTCCCAAGTCTGCTGGGCTGGTTGTCCCAGGTGTGGGGGTACTTAGCTGAGGAACCAAAGGCAGGAATTTTCTTTTCTCTGGCATAAACCTCTTATCTGCCTCATCCCAGGCTGTCCCTGTTCCCTGTTGGGCTCTGCTTCTCTTCTGGAAGTTAGTCCTTCCAGGAACTGCTTCTTTGAGGGAGGGTCTAGGAAGAAGTGTCCGTCTTTCCCCAGGCAGTCACTAAAAACTCTTGGTTTTGGATGGATTGTCGTTACCTAGAGCTGCTTCTGGAATCTCTGAATTCCTCTTTCCCTGAGTGTCGGGGCTGGGGGAAGCTGTGTGGGCGGTTGTTGGAGTGGGATGGGGGTGCCTGTGGGGGCAGCCTGGGCTTGTGCAGGACCTCTGGGCACCTGCCTCCCACTGCCCTTCCTCCTTGGTGGCCGTGGGGCACCCGGGAGCCCCCTCCCCGTGGCCTCTGGCATGTTTAGGGGGTCCCGAGGACCCGAAGGCTGGTGCTATTCCTCTCTGAGCCCCCGTGGGAGCAAGAGCAGCCGGCCCCTTCCGTGCCCCCTTGGCTCCTGCGCCCCGACAGCTCTGCTCTCACACTGGTTCGGGTGGGGCTGTTTGTAGGTTCTTTTTTTCCTTATATTTTTTTTTATTTTTATTTTTTTTTTACTTTTTTTTCCTTACTTTTTTTTTCTTTTTTGCTACAACGAAAAGCGAAACTGTTTTTTTTTTTCTTTTCTGAGCTAGTGTGTTGTATCTTGACATGTTCCCTTGCAATATCCCTATCGTTATATATTCCTCTGTGCCGTATGAATTGGCTGGGAATCTCCTCCTGCAACCCCTCCTCAAACAACCATGTGAATTTCCAAACCAACCAATGCGTGACGCTGGCTGCTGCGCTGGTTTGAAAATCTGATTGGTGAATGATGAATTCCCTGTCTGCCTGGGCCAGCAGCGGAGTCGACAGAGCAGCAGAAGGGCCAAGAGTGTGGAGGACGACGACGAGGGGCATCTGATCTATCGCGTCGGCGACTGGCTACAAGAAAGATGTACAGCCAAATCGTAACATAATTTAGCTCTCTAGTTAAGCTCCCATCGCAGTCGCAGATCTGTCTTATCTTTCTGTTTCATTTTATTTTCATTGTTTATTAAAGAGAAACCCTCTCCTTTTCCTTCCCCTTTTGTTAAAAGCTACGTTTATATTGTGTATTGTTACTGAAGTGCCAGGGAATTAGGGCAGCTGCCTTGTGCAGCCGGTGTCAGCCTTCCGCTGCTCCGGTCTCTCCAGCTGTGTGCAGGTTAGGTGTTGCAATGCATTCTCCTCTGCCCTGTGTATCGCTGCAGCCAGGTCCTGCTCCCTCTCTCAGCTCCTTCCCTCTCCTTCTCTCCCTCCCAGATGAGATTATCAGCACGCTGGGGGAAGGCACGTTCGGCAGAGTGGTGCAGTGCATGGATCACCGGAGGTACGTGGGGAGAGGGGAGACCGCAGCTGGCAGTGGAGCCTTTCGGGAGTAATGTGGGAGCCTGGGGGTGAAAATCAGTCTGTCGGCTTCCAGTGTCCTCTGCTGGTCTGGGCACTCGCCCTCTTGGGCCGCCTGTGTGCTGGGGGAAGCCTTGGGGCTCTTTGTGTGGAGGGAAAAGGCACGGCTTTGGTGGACACCCCTTAAAAACAGCCACGTGCTCGAGCAAGGGTGGTGGAGGCTGTGCTGCACAGGGGAGGCTGGTCAGAAGGCCCCTTTCATAGGACACAGCCCTTTTGCCCCCCCCAGGGCTCACTCCGTGCTTTCTCCCTCAGGGGTGGTGCACGTGTTGCTCTCAAAATCATTAAAAACGTAGAGAAATACAAAGAGGCTGCTCGGCTGGAAATCAACGTGCTGGAGAAGATCAACGAGAAGGATCCCGAGAACAAAAAGTGAGTGCGCTCCTGGTGTTGAACTGGAAGGGCTGGTACCAGGGGTGGGATGGAAGAGGTGCTTGGTGGTGTGTGGCTGAATGTGATCCTGGCTAGTTTTGGAGGCATCTTGCCTTGCCGTGGGGTACAGGCTGAGCAGTGGAAGGAGGAGCCTGGCGCAGGGATGGCACTGCAGAGCTGTTCCCAACTGGAATGTTTCTGTCAGTCTCTGTGTCAGGATGTTTGACTGGTTTGACTACCACGGCCACATGTGCATCTCCTTTGAGCTGCTGGGGCTCAGCACCTTCGACTTCCTGAAGGACAACAACTACCTGCCTTACCCCATCCACCAAGTACGGCACATGGCCTTCCAGGTGTGCCAGGCTGTGAAGTGTAAGTGTTCCCTGCTCCTCTCCCTGCGGCACTGGGCTGACCTGGAGAGCTGTGCAGCTCCCAGGGACCGGGACACTTGTGCAGCTGGTGGCTCAGAGCCAAGCGAGTTTTTGCTGTCCTTCTGAGCCTGAGCCTTCCTGCTCCTCTGGGAGTGAATCCTGTTTGTTTTCTGAGGCTTATGGGCTGGCAGTAGCTCAGGGCACTCCAGCATCCACCCCCCTCACCTTTTGGTGATCAGTACAGTAAATCTTTGTGCTTCTGATGAAGCATCTTGGCCTGGGCCAGTCTGTTCCACCCAGTGCTAAATGTGGGCTAAAGAAGTGCCAGTATAAGCAAACTGAAGCAGTGATGGCTTTCTGTGGGTGCAGCCTTGCTCTGCTTCTGTCCCATCACCCCAACTCTCTTTGCTTCCCCAGTTCTGCACGACAATAAACTCACCCACACCGACCTCAAGCCGGAGAACATTCTCTTTGTGAACTCGGACTACGAGCTCTCCTACAACCTGGAAAAGGTAACATACTGCCTGGGGTTGGGTCTGCTCTTGGGTTCTTGGTGTCCCTGACCGGGGTGGTGGCGGGGAGGAGTTGGGACGAGCCCCAGGTGACAGGGGCTCCCTGCCCTGCCTCAGGGCCCTGCGTCTTGCACGAGCTGCCTGTGTTCAGGCAGTGAGAAGTGAGGCATGGGGACCCCAGGTGTAGCTGGCTGGTGGTGGGAGCTTGTTTGGGGCTGAGCTGTGGTGTGAGGAAGGTCCCCGAGTGCCTGTCTCGGAGCTCCTGGGTCACGGATCCCGTTGTTGCCTGTGCAGAAGCGGGACGAGCGGAGCGTGAAGAGCACGGCCATCAGGGTGGTGGACTTTGGCAGCGCCACGTTTGACCACGAGCACCACAGCACCATTGTCTCCACCAGGCACTACCGGGCCCCTGAAGTCATCCTGGGTAGGTCCCTGCTGAGGCAGGAATGTCCCTTGAGGTGCTGCCCACTGGGCCTGGGGAGTGTTGGGCCTCCACATCGCTCAGGAGCTGTCCAGGGTTTGCCCTGGGAGATGGGAAGTGTTTATTTAAGACCTCTCCAGTGCTGTTTTCTGGGAAGGCCATCTTTATAGCCATGTCATTATTCTGGGGTTGTTCAGCCTGGAGAAAAGGAGAGGCTCAGGGGGGAACTTCTTGCTCTCCATAACTCCCTGACAGGAGCAAGGGGAGCCTGCGGGGGTCAGGCTCTGCTCCCAGGGGACAAGGGACAGGACGAGAGGAAACGGCCTCAAGCTGTGCCAGGGGAGGTTCAGGTTGGACATCAGGAAGAATTTTTTCACAAAAGATGTTGTCAGGCCTTGGAAGAGGCTGCCAGGGAGGCGGTGGACTCACCATCCCTGGGGGTGTTCAGGAAATGACTGTACGTGGCACTCAGTGCTCTGGACTGGGTGACAAAGTGGTGATGGGTCAAAGGTTGGACTTGATGATCTTGGAGGTCTTTTCCAACCGTAACGATTCTGTGATTATCAGCTGGTGTTTTGGCATTGCAGTGCCTTGCCAGTGGGGCACCAGGGGCTTGGCTGGAATGGGAACTGGTTTTCCAGCTGTTTGTTTTTTTTAAAGGGAGAGGGATTTGAAATCCCGGGCCATAACTGGATCATTTATTTAAACAACATTGTTTTTCAGAGCTTGGCTGGAGCCAGCCCTGTGATGTGTGGAGCATTGGCTGCATCATCTTTGAGTATTATGTGGGTTTCACCCTGTTCCAGGTGAGAACTCCCTGTTGCGTGGCTACTTCCCAACTGGTGAGAGAGGATTCTGGCTGATTCCCAGCACAGCCCAGAGCCCCTGGGGCCGATGGGGGTCCCTCCATCACTGCTGTCTTGGAGAGGTGTTGGCCAGGAAGGGGTTCAGGGTGGGGGGGATAGCCAGGGCTGGAGGCAGAACCACTGGAATATGTTCCATGCCTTCCCTTTACATTTCTCTCTCTCAGACACATGACAACCGGGAGCACCTGGCCATGATGGAGAGGATCCTGGGGCCAATTCCTTCTCGGATGGTCAGGAAGACGAGGTGAGCAAGGGCCCTGCAGGTGTTGCAGCCTCTCCTGCCTGCAGGAGAGTTTTCCCTGAGGGATCCCACTTTGGAGGGGGAATTCCCCGGGTCCCCTGGCTGTGCTGATGCCCTGAGCCCCCAAGCCGTGTGCCCTGCCAGGGCTGGCACGTTGCTGTTGCTGCAGGGTGTGTTGTGCTCAGGTGTAACCTGTTCCCACCTGTTATTCCAACAGGAAACAGAAGTATTTCTACCACGGGCGCCTGGACTGGGACGAGAACACCTCAGCTGGACGCTACGTCCGGGAGAACTGCAAACCCCTGCGGGTAAGGAGGGTGGGCAGCAGCCCCCTCCTCAGGGCAGAGATTCTCCCTGTGGGGCCAGCTCAGGCCAGCAAAAGACTCAGACTGGTGTCTTCCTGAGGGAACCTTGGAATAAATTAGAAAGCCTGAGTTTAATCCGAAGTGGAAGAGGAGGAGGAAGGCATGGAGAGTTCAGGAAGTGGGAAAGGGGCGGGGGGGTTAAAACCTGGCATTTCTGTCCCGGATGGAGGTGCCCAGAGTTCAGGTCTGGGCTGAGGGATGGCCCCAGCTTATCCCAGGGTGGGGTGTCCCAGGCCGTTCCTGACCATCCCCTCTGCCCCGCAGCGCTACCTGACGTCGGAGGCCGAGGACCACCACCGCCTGTTCGACCTCATCGAGAGCATGCTGGAGTACGAGCCGTCCAAGCGGGTCACCCTGGCCGAGGCCCTCAAACACCCCTTCTTCGACCTGCTGGGCATGGAGCCCAGCACAAAACTGTGGGACTCGAGCCGGGACATCAGCCGGTGACGCCGCGGGTGCCGGCCAGCCCTCGCATTCTAGCCCCCGTGGAGGCCCCTGTGACTTCTTATCCAGACACTTGGTGCTTTTTTTTTTTTTTTAATATATATATATATATATACATGAGAAGAACTCCCCTTTGTAAAGCTGTTAATATGTGAGATACTGTAAATAGCCCTGTCGGCCTCGGGGCACCACGGGCCCGACCTGCTGCCGTTCCATGAGGTGAGGGGGGGCCCTGTGTGTCCGTGCTGTAAATACCTCTCTCGTCAACGTGTTGCTTTTGTCTCCTGTTCCTGCCCTCCCTCGGTGTAAATACTCCAGGAACTCGCAGCTCTCTGTAGCTTATCTGTTCCCTTGTAAGTTATGGAACTGGTGGGACTGCATGGGAATTATTTTTTGGATCAATGTCATAGCCCATCCCCACACCAGAGTTTTATAAGAATTTTGTACAGTCTTTGTGAAAAATAAATATGAAGTGAATAAAAAGCCACCTGGGCTGGGCTTGGCCCTGGCAGCGGCTGCTCCTGGGGCTGTTCTGCTGATGGGGATGAAAGGAACTTTGTGATCTAGGAAACCAGCTCTGTCTACCTGCCCCACTCCTCCCAAGCCCGCAGGGGGCTCAGAGCTGCCTTTGGCCCTCAGGGCTGCAGCTGGAGCTGGCCAGATGCTGGTTGTGGGGTCAGGGCTGCCCCTTTCCTCACGGCCTGGGGTCAGTGTTGGGGTGGGAAGCAGAAAAAAGTGTTCTCTTACCTGAAGGGCCCTCTGAGCCCTGGCTGGGGTGGAGCACTGGCTGCTGCTGGTGGCTGTTGGAAAAGGGGTGGCAGGAGCCCACGTGTGTCCAACACCCACCCCAGGGCTGTCCGTGCCTTTTGGGCTCTTCCCAGCTCTGCTGCGGGGCCCTGGCTCGGACTGTTCCCTGGGAATTGCCGGGGCTGTTCCACAGGTGGGAGCTCACCTGTGGCATTTGTGTGTCACTCTCAAGGCTGTTCAGAGGCTGAAGAGTATTTTTAGCGGAGTCTCTGCTGAGCACTGAGGATGGATGGATGGATGCTGAGGAATCCCTGCTGGGGAAGGGGGGGTCGCTGTGCCGTCCGCAGGCAGCTGGAGCCCATGGGATCGGGGATTCCTATAAATAACCGGCCCAGGAGACACCGGAGAAATTCCCCAAGTGCTCCTCGTGCCGCGGGTCCCTCCCAGGCTGTCGGAGCCCACTCGGGG
>VZRE01014212.1:0-33847 GCA_013396775.1 Cephalopterus ornatus
CACGAATCATAACTGTCTATTACATACCCCAGGGGAGCTGAAAAAAAAGCCACTTGAACAAGGATTTGAATTCAGTCCACTTGGGAAGAAATGCTGATATTATCTACTTCTTGAAAAGACTTTTCTGTGCAGACCAGAAAGTGGAGGAAGTAGAAAGCCTTCTGACTACTAAATGTTTCACATTTATTGTGGTTTCTGTGATATCCTGGCAGAGATTGATTTATAAAGCCAGTGGTCCTTAGTAGTTGCTAGGAAACAGTGCTCTGCACTCCATCTGCACACGAGGGGATGTGCAGCTAGAAACTGTGGTTTCTAATGGAGTAATTCTTCTGACTTCAACAATGCACAGAGAAATATCATTGCATGGCTTCCCCAGAACAACACAAGCAAGTTTTATTCCTGTGTGCATATACTGTGGATTAAACTAAGATCAGCTAAACTGAGCTCTTAATAACTTTCTTTCCCCAGGTCCGATGACCTGGCACGTTCCAAGCCCAGAATTTACTCACTTAAGAAATTTAGAAGATATGGGGATAAGCTGGGAGGGACTTCCTAGTCATACATCCAGTCCTTTGGTATTGCTGGCCACTTACATAATCCCCTCCTTACGTTTATCAAGTTCCATCCTTAAAAAAAGACAGGATTTTGTCCACTACAGAATCCATTGGTAAATAGTAGCCCTCTTTTAATGTCTAACATAAATTTATTTGTGAACTTTTGTATGTGCGCATGAACATTAAACTTTCAGCTAAACAGCTTTCTCCTCCTTTTTTTTTACCATGTTAATGCATTTATAGGCAGTAATCCTATCTCCTCTAAGTCTGTTTTTTGTTTGACTATCCAAACCTGACAAAAGTCCTTTACTCCTGCATGGTGAGCTCTCTTCTCCTGTTGTATTGTGATGCAGCACTTTTCTGCACTTCTTTCTTTGAATTTTTCTTTCTTTAATGTTGGTGAACATAAATGTGCACAGTGATTCCAAGTAACATATTACAGTGCATCAGTGCTTCCCCCTCGTTACTGGAAATAGTTCTCCTGCTACTGCCTATTGTATGGGTGTTTTTTGGTATTTTTGGGGGGGGGGTCACACCAGTGGCTAAAAGACATCCTGTGACTCAAAAATACAAACCCATCTTTTTTATCTTTTTTCATTCCCATTTTCAGTGGGTAGCAACCATACTTGTTATTCATTCTTAAAAGCATAATCTTGGATTTTGTTCTAGTTGATCTAATCCCACCCTATAATTGCAAGCATCAAGTTAATCAGATTTCTACTGAATTTGCCCTGTTGATATAGTTTGTACATTCAACAAATTTCATGACTGCAAATTGACTTCTTGATCACTAATAAAAGTATTTAAGAAACATCATTTGGAATCTCATTTTTAGAGTTCTAGTTTCCTTTTCAGCATAATACATCACCGTCTGCCCTTTGGGGGTTTTCTTGTACTAATTCTCATCTCACAGAATACCTTACCATTATATGAAATATTTTACTGAAGAACAAGTAGGCTACAGTTACTGTGTTACTATGTTTTCTTTGCCAAAAAAAACCCCCAACCAGTTATTAAAGAAGACTGAAATTTGGTCCCCTTTAGTAAGTTGATACCGTCTTTTAGGTTACCATCTGTTACTCCCCATGGCTTTAATTTTCCATAAAATATTGCACTTCAGAATAGCTGGTCTGTGGCTGCTAGGTTTGCCCTTTAGTGTTTTTTTGTAACTGATACTTACTAGCCTCCATTCAGATGGGCATATCAACTTGGTGAGTTCTGCTTTGTGTGCCCGTTTCCACTTTACATTATCCTACTCCCCATAAACAGTCCTGCTATCATATCTCTGTCCCATCTGCTTGTCTTCAGAGGTAAAGAAAAAGTATTATTTGTTTGGGTCGCCATCCCTTAAAGAGCATCCTTATTTTTTTTCCCTAGCTCTTTATTTATTATGGCTGGAAAATCTTCAACCCTTTCTTCTGATTTCTCAAGGTCTAAATTACCCCTAGTGTTTACAATTCACATTATTCAATCCAAGTTCTGGTTTCTTTTTCTGAGCCAATCTGTTCTGACTCTTGAAGATCCTTTGACAAATGTCAACAGTTTGTTCAGTAAAAGAAAGGTCTAGAGTTCTATTGCCTGAGAATACAAATTTCAGACCAGCACTGTACCCCAATCCAGTGCATTTGCTCTTCAGACTGAATTGCTGTGATATAGTCTGCCCTTTTACAGTTAAAACCCATAACTACCAACTTGTCTTTGTAAATACTGCTGTTTCATTTAAATTGAAATTAGGTCAGTACTGTCATCAGTGATATTGCTTATTTTTTCTACCACTTTCCCTGTAATATCTTTGCTACTTGTCCATCACCAGCTTAAAATACTATAATCTCTTAGCAGTTCTGTGGCTTCTTCAAATAGGAGGCGTGTGTAAACTTCCACTCTGAGAAATTACTAGATACTACTGTGGATGTAACATCTATTCTCCAGTTTATGACTGCAGAATTTAACATCTCCCGTAATGATATGATCACCAGATAGCTTTATCTGTCTCATGATACTAAAGTAATCTCAAGTTCAATATTGACTGTAGAGCCCAATCCCTTTCCAACTACAGAATATTTTCCTAACACATTTTGTCATGAACTGATCCTCTCTTATCTATACTATTAATTAACATTTCTTTACTGGCAACCATATTCTTAATATATAATGCTACCACATTATCTTGACAATTTCTTCTGCATTCCTTTCACAGTGTGCACCCTGTAGTACTTGCACTCTAGTTGCAATTGTTAGTCTAACATGTTTCTGTTATCCTCCTAATATGCTGTTTCACATCATGCACCAACAAGCTTACTTCTTCATGTACAGGTTGCTTCGTTGCATCTGTTATTGCCACTTCACCTGGTTTTGTAGCCAGGTTAAGTACAGTATTTACACTGATTTATTGTCTATCCACTGAGTTTTGGGGTGGTTTTTCCCCTGTGTTTCCTCCTATCTGATATTTCATTATCTTTGGTATATCCTCACTGACTTGATTTTACTTTCTTTGTGTTAAAATAAGGTGATGGTAGTATAGTTGTTACCTCAATTTCCCTTCCCAATGCAGTGTCTTATCTAATTTAAAGCTCTTTCTATTTATCATGGCATACTTTGTCCTAAAGAGAAATGCTCGAAGTATTCAGGTGGAACAAATCCTTAGAAAAGATTGTTCCTAGTGGGAAGACCCTTTTCTGTAATATTAATTTTGCCCTTGGCAATAGCTTGCTGGTTTTGCTACTATTACTATCTTTTCTATTGTGGGGCATTTTTTCCTTTAAAACTTTTTTTGATAGTACATTAAAAGCTCTATTTTTCCTTCTCTTTTTTCTTTCTAAGTACTTATGCCATGCCCATCACCTTAGGATATGGCTTTAGTCAGGCAACAGGAGTGTTTTATCACAACATGAACAGCACTGCAAAAATCTTTCTTACATGGCTCTTGTCCCAAGCAAAAGTAGAATGCCTTTTCTGGGTCCTCGTTTCTTGTCAGTGTGTGTCTCTGTATCTTCCACAAAAAATAACTATTTCAGTTACACTATAGATATAGGTGTTTTGCTGTAGCTGGAGTAGTCTAAGGACACATGCAAGACAAGTTTGCAAATTGACATACTATTTTTATTATGCCAACTGGTACCGTTGGGAAAATTAATCAAGCTTTTCAGCATGAAAGTATATCTTAGGGTCACTTGGTGTCTGAAATGTTAAAAAGGTTAATAGATTTTCATATCTAAATGGCCCTTGAAGGTATAGAAATACTATCATCCTTTTATATTTAGTGTTTAAGTGGCTTGACTGAGTCACAAGGAAGACTCTGTAGTAGATTTAGAACCAGAATCAAGTGATCTGGGTCTAAAGTATGTGCCATTTTTGATGACACTATTAATGACATCTGTAAAGAACAAAATGGAGAGGAAACATGGCTTACTACAGAAAGTTCATTAAAGAGGATGAGCAGTTACTACAGGAAAACATTCTGGAATGTCTACCCACTGGTATCTCCAAAGAGATTCCAGAACAAAATGGAAAGAACAAAGGAACACAGGTACACACCTAAACACGGTGCATAACCATTCACTGAACACAACCTTGTGGAAGCAGAATGTCATATAAAGGACACTATGAACAGCAGAGGAGCACAAAGGGTAACAACAGGAGCAAGGCCCTGGCCAAAATAGGTGCCAGTTTAAACATTCCTCCAGCTCTTCACGTTTTATCAAGGGCTCCTATTCCACCTGTAGTAAGCAGTGTACAGTTTTGATATGAGAATTAAATGATCTTGAGAGATAATAAAAATGAGATGATGTCTCACAGCATGAAGTTCAAGACAACACATATAAGTGATGTATATAATGGCTAACAATAAGAATTACAGCAGTGACATGAACTTACAAAGAGAAAGTTCAAATTTGTCAGAGAATGAGTAAGAGCTGACCCTGTGGGAAAGGAAATGCTGTTCTAGATAGACCAGGCGAATATATCAGTAGAGACAAAGCAACATGAGCTTCACTACCCAGAGCATTGAGAAGATCTCTCCAGCTTGTTGTGTGCTCTTTTGGGGGTCTCAGCCAGGAGCAAGTGTAGATCATAATCAGGGGAACAGAGAGCCAAGAGCATGTCTGGTAAGCCTGGCAAAATAAAAGCTGAGAGAGGATATCATGCAATGTTGTAGTGGTTTGGATCCGACTTTCCTGCCGAATGCTCAAACCTTACAGTTTGCAGCCTTTCCTCCTCCCACCCCCCTGTAAGAACACAAGGGAAAGGGAGAAGGGAAAAATTACTGAAATGCTGAAATGACCAGACCAAAGCTGTACAAAAATATACACATGTATTTACACTTATATACAATGAGAATACTATGTACACAGAAGAAGGGACCCCGAACACCTCCCCCTGCCCCGAAGGGAAAAGGGAGAGGGAAAAAAAAACTTAGATATACACAAACAAAACTTAGGAGTAACTAATAAAGAATTAACAAAAGAAAATCTTACTACTCTCCTCGAGATAGCAGAACTGCACCAAGCGACCGCCGGCACTCTCCGCTTCCCAAGGCCCACAAGGCCTCACTGGGCCTCACTCCTCCACACGAGCAGAGCCAATAGCAGAGAACCTGCTCCTGGATCCACCGGAAAGGAAAGAGAGAAAGAGTCTTCTCCCCTTTCTTATTTATACCCTGGTTTACGTAAAAAATCACATGGAATACTGGGAACATGACCACTTCCTCGGTTACAACCTGGTTACCAAGGAAGGTCTAAAATGTGCACATCCAATGTGTAAGCACCAGGGAAAGGAAGAGCTATTTAGTCTAGAAACCAATCCCCACGCCAGTGAGGTTCTGAAACAGCCACTGAGAAGGCTGTTCAGACAAAAACCTCTAAGTCTCTTCAAGCTGAAATCAGTCAGTTTATTAAGTGTCCTAACATCATTGTTCAAGAAAACAGAAGCTTCATTCAGTGCCCCACAAAGTCAGTCCCAGGTCTATGTTTATTCCTAGATAATAATACTTATTAATAAAGCAACATTATCTCTTCAAAAACTGATGGCTTAAGCAACCTGTCAAATAGTGCTATGATATCTTCTTGGAAGAGAATATGCTGTGGCGAGGAGCTTGAGCAGTTCAGTCTTGCATCTCATATCAGAAAAAACATTAAATGTAAGGTGTTATGCTGAAAAAAAAACTGTAAGCAAGATTGACTTTTATTTAGAAGTATGTGTATAACAACAAGCACGTGTCTTTTACCCCTTGAAACTATTCTGAATAAAGACAAGCAAATCTTTACACAGACCTCGGGATGTAAATTCTTCAGGGCAAGCAGTCTGCCTGTACGTTCTTTTTTTTTTAAAGAAAAGTACACACCTGTACAAGCAAGCACAATTTTAGATTACTACTGTTGATGGCCAGTTGAGGTTACTTCATTAACTGTAGACATGCAAGTGATTACTACCAGGTACTCAGACCTTTTGGAACAGTGAGACATCTAAAATACGTGGACTAGGCCTATTTCTTACCTCCACAGCAGGGGTGTAAATATTCACAGTCATTTGAGCATCACTTAAGCACCAGCAATAAAGATCCTGAGCATTCTGTAAGAATTAATGACTGCTGAGAGTGTTAATAGCCTGAGGTGAAACTTTGGGCCATTAACCCCAACTGCCATTAAACTTCAGGAGAGGTCCAAGGCTGAGGTCATTATGACAGTTACTAATTCTAGGGAGGAAGGTATATTTATATATGTTGATTTAGCAGTATTTAATCTGTACTTTTGTAGATCAATGCTACAGATAGGCTAAAGAAACTACAGATCTCTAGATACTGGTAACAACCAACAACCCTTCTTCATCTCAATGGAAAAGACTGAAAATATTGACATATCAGAAAATTCACAGCCAGGTTGGAAATGTGTTCGCTACTTGTAAAATATTCACAAAAGCAGGGAGGAATTTCTAAAATTGTCAATAAATAAATCCTTGAGAATCAATCCAGATTTCTCCCTTAGAGCCACAGACCCTTGTATATGTAAGTCCAGATACAAGGCAGGAGAAGGAATATGAGGTGGATATAGACCTTAAAAGGGCTGAAATATACCGAGATCCAGGGTTTAGCTCTTCTTGAAGTCCCAGATGTATCTTAATGGTAATAAATGCACAGTTCACCTCCTAGCTTCTAGACAGATATCTAGCTTACACAGACAATATATTTCTAGCAGTGCACAGATTTGCCACACACATAAGAGAAAGGATGAGGACTGAGTGCTGCTGAGGGAAAGCACTGATACCAGCTCAGGGGTTGCGCACCACATGGGATGCTGTGGGTCAGCAGAGACCTGAGAGGAGTGGGGCACCCAGAGCACAGAGTTCAGGTCTCAAGCACCCATTTTAAAAAGGACACAAAGCTAAGGTACTCCTTACACAGTATTCTAGATACTCCTTACACAAATGAATGAGTTAAGGGAGGTGAAAAGGCCTTCACTTGTAAGTAGTATCAAAGAGTGCTGCTTCATGTGTGTCAATGGAGCTGCTATAATGGCTAGGTGGCTCTCAGAGAGCATCCGGCTCCTCCACTTGTTTACCCTCCACCCCCTGATTTTGTGGTCCTATCCCTTCTTGATACCTCTATAAGCCCATTCAGCTCACTAAACTGGCAGAGTGGATTGTCTCTTTTCTGGTCTATTTATTTGGGAATCAGTAGGATAGCACAGTCTGCAATCAGGAAATGGGAGTGGAGAGACATCAGCCATTTAGATCAGCTCACCCTAAGTGATATGCTATTTCCCACAGCCAGAGAGAAGTATTAAGCTACAACAATTTGAAAATCTTATCAAATCAGGCAGAAAAGTCCCACAGAAAAATCTATCTCCATGAAAGACAATGGCAAAATTCCCGCCAGTTTCACTGGAGACAGGAGCTCACAGATGTTCTTTGCCACATCCTTAGCAAGATTTCCTGCTAATTTCTAGGGGAGAACTGAAGAGTACTAAAAAGGTTTAGAAAGACAAATAAAAATAATTTTTAAAAAGAGCTAACTCTTGGTTCTTTGGAACAATTGAAATGTAGAGACAAGTAGCATATCAGATACAGACATAAGAGCTAAAGAGAAAGGCTATTCACAATATATCTAATTCCCCAACTGTTTTTGCCACAGCAGTATTAAATACCAGGAATTAAGTACTGTACTGGCAAGGAGCCAGAGCATTCCTGGATCGCACATATGTTAGATGTGCCTGGCATTTGCTATAGCAGTGCTAGAGCACCTCTGTAGTCAAGGGTCAGTAAGCATTTCTATTACAACAAAGAAGTTAAGGCTCTAATAGCTTGCTTGTTTCAGAAGCCTCAGTAATGAATTAAAAAAAAAAGATGTGTAGAGAAAAGCTTGACAAAGAATGTTATCAGACAATTTTAGTTCAGAGATTTTCTTACCTCGGTTGTTCCAGAGCATGGGGAAAAATAGCACGTAATACTGCTTTTTAAAGCTTTTAGTTTGCCGACAGTTCTGGAGGTAATACATGGTTTTTCTCATCTGTGGGTTTGACCTGTGAACAGCTGGGGCATCCTTACGTTCTCTACCCTTGGGTTTCTTCTTATACAGGAATCACAAAGCACAGCCACACATTTAGAGCTGGAGGTTATGGCTCAAACTTTCTGTAAAGGGACTGGCAAAGGTCAATACACCTGCTAGACACACACTGCTAAACAAACTTTGTTTTGCCTCCATAGGTCACCAAGCTACCTCCCCATCAACTACATGTTAAACTGAGATTCTGTAATGCCATGGCAAGCCCACACAGCCACAGGTAAATTAATATTTATGTCCTAGGCTGCTTCTTGTAAAATCAACATACTCTGAGTGAGCCACCATGGCCTCAGGCCCAGCCCAGCACATCAGACCCCGTGCTGGAGTCTCCCCACAGCTGGAGCTCTGTATGTTAGATGGCCTCCAGTGCATGCTGTGCCAAAACCTATTAAGAGTGGGACTTGCAAAGCGCAACTAGCTGGTCATGAAAATGAATCAAAGAATGATTATTGGTGTGCTACTTGCACCAAAGGTAACAGGTAACTGAGATTATGCCTGTGCCTTGATTTCAGTGGCAGCAATCTGTTATTATCATCTAAAAACAGAACAGGGAAGGACCTCACAGTGTTCTTTGGCCAGACATGACTGCGGTGATGACTTTGAAACTGCTGTGGCAGCTGCCTCTTTGAAGGAACTAAACAGGATTTTATCATTTACCTTCCTGCTTTCTCATAAAGCATTAACCCAAATTGTTACTAGGAATAGAAACAATACCATCACTCTACTAATGAGCTCTCCTAGATCCAGCATCATGCCACTCAAAAACCATGCTTTCTGAGATGTTATGAACAGATCTAAAGTACTGGCATATCCAAAAACATTCCCATCACTGTAGTTACAGGAATCCATATTTTAAAGAATGAGCCAAACACTAAAGCATTCACTTTTTCAAGAAAAGGGCAGGAGCAGAACAGTTACAGCACAGCCTCTTCTATTAGTGAGAGCATCCACCAGATTCACTTGTGTTAAGGGGCATTGCCTTCTGAAGGACAAATATTTAGAACATGTTACTTAGGTAGTAAGCAAGAACCATAGCATACCTTTCAATCCTAGCTGAGACAGTGCAAATACCAGCTCCCAGAGGATTCATCATGGCCAGAAGAGAAGGAATGGATGCAAAAGTCTCCCATCTGCCCTCATTGTGAAGAAAAGCTGTAGATAATGGCCTGTGGTTTGCAGTTATCTACTCCTAGTTCTTTATAATCAGGAGGATGCCACATATGCCACAAGCTGAGTGCAAGATGAAGCAATTAAAGCAGATATTTAAAAGCAGCCTGAGCATACTTTGCTTGGAGCCATCCATTACAACAAGCAATATATCAGACACCATTCATTATCAAGAATCTATCCTGCAGGTACTGGAATTTCTCCCACTTGCTTTATATTGGGCAAGAAGGTGAATTTTTCCCTATAATCCCAAAGGATCTTACACCACTTCCCACTGAGACTCATAGGCACACGTTGAGAGACCAGGATCTGAACTTCGAGTAAGATTTATGGATAGGTTAAGGCACTCTGGCTAAGTATAATGGTGAGTGACCTCATGTAGACAACTACAGCTTACAGCAACTCTCCCATTTCTATCAGCTGGTATCAACTTCTGGCTATCTTTTACCAGGACAATATTTTTAATACCATATCATTGCATATCATATACATTGTAATGTAAGAAGGCACCAGTGTGGTCAAAGAGATATTTGTATCATGTTTGCTTTACTTTGGTCTGCCCTCATTGCCTGTGATGCAGCACTCACTTCCATTTTATGTTGGAGACACTGACCAAAATCAGGTGTCATAGTCTGAGGCTATGACAATCTCTTTAGAGAGTTGGTTTGATTTTCTTCTCTGTGACATCTCCATGGTGTAATAAATTTAAAGACTCAGAATCTAGATCAGAGGAAATACTATTGTTTCAGGACTAAAGCTGGGAACGTTCAAGACATTGAGTGACCTGTAGCTAGAGGCTTTTTCAGTAGATTCCTCAAGAAGAACAACTATTTGCCTTGCAAATGTTACTCCTTAGCCCAGCTTTTGTGTGTCTTGTGGCTAGGACTAATTTGTCTCTAATGAGATTTATATTCATGCACTAAAAAACATCTGTTTTCCTTAGCAACTTTCACAATAACCTCCCTGCTACCAGCCACACCCTGCTCAGTCTGTTTCCTGTTGAACATACCTTGGTTTCCCTATTCTGTTTTAGGTCTATGCTACTGGAAGTACAGGAAAGTCTCAAAGCAAACTCTAAGTTGGTACATTTAGGAGGGCTTTTGGATTGAAAGAAATAGAAGTGCCTTTACTTTCCTCTCTTCCTTGGTGTACATAATTATTCTTTCCGTGATAGTTCCCCTCCTCATATCAGGATTATCTTGGTTCTTTGGATATGACACTAGTCCTTGATATCCCTCCCACACTGAAGCATGTGTGGGAGCATGTGTGTGTATGTCTAATTAAGGAAGACTTCCTCGTGAAAGCACCACTGTGGAGCTGGAGTGCACACACACACAACTCTTGAATGTTGGCTCCCTACGCTCCCCCACTTCAGGAGCACATCCCTAAAGGATCAGCTTCAATGATACAGGGTGAAAGTTTCTTTGCTTTGGAGATGAAAGTAAAAGGTCATGTGTGGTGCCCAGGCTGTACACTGCTGATTGTTGCTTAGCAAGGAAATGTGCAGCAGTGATGATGCAAAGATACCTGAGAATTTTTCTGAAAAGGGAAAAGAAACGGATAAGAAGGTCACACTAATAATCATGAGAGAAATGGGAACATTATCAGATGCAGCAGCTAGAGAGGAGGTCATACACCTCCAGCCTATCTGTAAAATCTTCTTCCCTCATTTACTTCCAAGTCTGAGGGACAAAAGCAGAGGCAAATTCAAAGTGTTTTGTCCTTGCTCCTGCCCTACTGTAAGCAATCCCATTCCACCATTCCACTTCAGCACACTGACATAGAAACTCCTTTTTTTTTTTTTTCAATTTAGGCTTGCTCCTGAGTTCAAATGACAAAGCAAAGAATCTGCCACATTACGCTGAAATAATGGATTTAGAAAGAAAACCATTTATTAATGTAGATGAAAACACAAATACTATTTTCAGGCTAGAACAAGGCATCCCATTAATAACGATCTACCGAGGATCCCAGAGGCAGATAAATAAAACAGAAAGGCCAGGCTGAGCTAGGCAAGCAGCTTATGATCACAGTTACACTACAGACTCAGTGGAAAAAAAATTAAAGAAAGAAAATTGACATCCTTCACAAAGCAGAGTACACAAGAAATGTGACTTGTGGCCTTTTCTTAATGCAGTAGCAACTTTAATTGAACCTTCAGGCTTTGATTCAAGTCAATACATCTGGAGCCTCGTTGAACAATAAATCTTGATGTTAACCACAGTAGAGGTCAATCTCTGCCTCATATATGCTTTGCAATGCATTTAAAGTAGAGCTATAGTATGTAGATGGTGAATTATTCATATACACAAACTGTTAATGAATAAGTCAATACACAGAGAAGAATTGGGACCTTTAATATTACAAAGAAGAATTAGCTCTGCAAGAACACAGGTTCCTAATGATAGTCTGACAGCATGATTCACCCATGCATTCATTCTATTTATTTCTAACAACCTCATTTGAGTCCATTTCTAGGTTGAAAATTTGCATTCCAAGACTTGGGGCCTGAGAACGTGCCTCTTCCATGTTGCGCAACAACCTCCAGGGGTAGACTGAGACCTACACACAGCTTGGAGCAAGCTGTGGTTCCCAGAACCGCACTGCCTGGGTGGACGACACAACCCCCATAACTGGCACCAGCTTACCTAATCTCTCTACACCTTTCTGCTTTGTCTGTGTGGCAATGCCAGCAAGCTCTGGTGGTCCTTGCATTCCCCCACCACCCTAGGCAGCCTGGATGAAGGACTGGACCTGAAACTGCAAATTCTTTCCTCCTGCCTGTCATCTGTGGGAGGGGAGAATCACAGAACCATAGAAAATGCCGAGCTGAAAGGAACTCACAAGGTTCTTTCATCAAGTCCAACTCCTGGCACTGCACAAGAATACCCCCAAGAGTCACACCATGTGCCTAAGAGTAGCCTCCAGACATTTCTTGAACTCTCTCAGGCTTGGTGCTGGGACCACTTCCCTGGGAAGCCTGTTCCAATGCCCAACCACCCTCTGAGGGAAGCACCTCTTTCTAATATCCAACCTAAACCTCCTCTGACACAACTTCAGGCCCTTCTCTTGGGTCCTGTCACTGATCACCAGGGAAGAGATCAGTGCCTGCCCCTCCTCTTCCCCTCACAAGGACTGCAATGTAACTGCAATGAGGTCCCCCTCAGTCTCCTCCTCTCCAGGCTGAACAGATCAAGTGCCCTCAGCTGCTCCTCCTACGGCTTCCCCTCAAGGCCCTTCACCATCTTTGTTGCTCTCCTTCGGGCACTCTCTAACAGCTTAATGTCTTTCTTATATTGCAGTGCCCAAAACTGCCACAATATTCAAGGTGAGGCCACACCAGTGCAGAGCAGAGCAGGACAATCCCCTCCCTCAACCAGCTGGTGATGGTTTGTCTGATGTCCCCCAGGACACAGTTGGCCCTCCTGGCTGACAGGGCACTGCTGATTCATATTTAACTTGCCACTGACTAGGACCCCCAGATCCCTTCCTATGGCACTGCTTTCCAGCATCTCATTCCCCAGTCTGTACGTATATCCAGGGTTGCCCCATCCCAGGTGCAAAATTTGGCACTTTCCTTTGTTGAATTTCATATGATTGCCCCGTCCTGCAATTTGTCCAGGTCTCTCTGCAGGGCCTCCCTGCTTTTGAGGGAGTAAACAGCTCCCCAAGTTTTGTGTCATCTGCGAACTTGCTTAATATCCCTTCCAGTCCTGTGTCTGAATCCTTTATGAAGGTGGTGAAGGTTACCAGTGTGGTGTTACCCCATTGACTGTTACCCTCTGTGCTCACCCACCATGTGATGTGTTTATCCAGCTGTTTGCTGGACATCTTGTGCCGGAAGGATCCCATGAGATACAGTATCAATAACTTTACTGAAATTCAAAAAGTTATATGCACTGGTTTCCCTTGATCAGCTAGGTGGGTTACCTTGTCATACAGAGGAAATCAGGTTGGAGAAGCAGGACTTTCCTCTCATCAAGCTGTGCTGGCTGTGACCAATGACAGCCTTGTCTTTCAGGTGTTTTTCAGTACTTCCCAGAATAATCTTCTCCATAATTTTACCAGGCACTGAAGTGAGACTGACAGGCCTGCAGTTCCCAGGGTCCTCCTTCTTGCCTTTCTTGCAAATTGAGACAATGTTCACCAGCTTCCAGTCAGCTCAGACCTCTCCATATTCCCAAGACCATTCAAAAATCAAGTAGAGGTTTTGCAATGACATCAGCCAGCTCTTCAAGGATTCTGGGATGAACCCCATCAGGTCCCACAGATTTGTAGGGATCCAGCTGGAGCAGCAGATCCCACACAATTTCAGGGTTGACTGGGAGTTGATCATTCTCGCAGTCATGGTCCTCCAGCTCAGGGCACTGAGGCCCCCTTGGTCTGTCATCTGTGTTGAAGACAGAGGCAAATAAAGTGTTAAACACCTCTGCCTTGTCTCTGTCCCTGTTTGTGAGGTGACCATCCTCATCCTGTAACGGGCCAATGATAATTCTATACTGCCTATTACCATTAAATATTTGAAAAAACTGATTTTATTGTCTCCGACATTTCTGGCAGCTTCAACTCCAGATGGGCTTTGGCCACACAAATTTTCTCCCTACAGCGGCAAGCAGCATCTCTGAATTCTCCCCATGTCATTTGACCTTGCTTCCACTGGCACACAACTTCCTTTTTGGCCTTATTTACAAGAGAAGATTCCTGCTCAGCCAAGCTGGCCCTCTGCCTTGCCTGCTTGACTTCTGACATTTGGGGATTGCCTGGTCCTGTACGCATAGGAGGCAATGTTTGAAAAGTGACCATCACTGACGGACCCCAGCACCTGCAAAAACATTTTCCCAAGGGACNAAAACATTTCCCCAAGGGACCTTACTTACTAATTCCCTGAGCAGCCTGAAGTCTGCTCTCCTCATGTCCAGAGTTTTTGCTGGCACTTTTCCTCCTGTCAACAGACTTTAAACTCAGTCCTTTCATGGTGGCTCTGGCCAAGACAGCCACCAATCTCCACTTCTCATGAAATCCTCTCTGCTGACAAGCAGCAGATGAAGGAGGGCATCTTTCTGAGTTGGCTCCCTTAGGACCTGCTCCATAAAGTTGTCATTCAAGATTTTTAGGAATTTTCTGGCCTGGGTTGAACCAGCTGTGTGATGATTCCAGCTAATTTCTGACAAGTTGAAGTCTCCCATAAGGACAAGGGCAGTTGACTTGGAAGTGTCCCTTAGTTCTTCAAAGAATAATTTGTTGGTGTCATTATCCTGGCTGGGAGGTCTGTAGCAGATTCCCACAATGACATCTGCATTATTTGTTTGCCCCTTGATTCTTACTCAGAGGCTCTCAACTGTGCCAGTGCCAGCTGTGAGCTCCATACATTCTAACCCTTCTATTACATACAGTGCCACCACTCCACCTCTTCTGCCCTGCCTGTCCCTCCTGATGAGCCTGTAACCATCCAGCAGGGCACTCCAGTCACAGGTCTCATCCCACCAGGTTTCACTTATGCCAACAATGTTGAATCTCTGGGTCTGGGCCAAAGCTTCAAGCTCCTCTTGTTTGTTCCTCATGCTGTGTGCATCAGTGCAGAAGCATTTCAGGTGTGCAAGGACCACAGCCACCATAGGCACTAGAAAGGAGGCTCGTTTCAGATTCTGCAGCTTATCTAGGCCTACTAGGCTCACAAATCAAGGATAATTCACAAATTATGGTACTGATGGGCATGGCCATTGGATCTGAGTGTGGGAGAGAGACTATAGCCTGCCTCAAACACAGGAGACAAGACTGTGTGATGGTGGGCACAGATGGGTCTCCCATGAGTGAGTTGCCATTTCATAATCTAGCCTCGTGTCTCAGCATATCAAACCATTAGCCACAAAATTAAAGTTAATATAAAAAAGCATAGCTACAGTTAAACCTTTTGAAAGCAAAGAAAGTCTCCTTATTCCACTTCCAGTTCCTCTGTGATACACAGTCAGTCCAGTCAGTCTCTGGTCACACATATTGCTAGAGAATATTACACAAGAATCTCTAAGCCACTCTCACAAAAAGAGCACTGAAACCATTTAATGAAAATAGAGGTTGTAATGTTTACCCTCTGGTGCAGGAAAAGAAAAAGCAAGGAAAACCAGTAAGATACAACTTTAAGCAACATGTTACTTGAGAAACCCAGTCACAGTTGATGAGTACAGGAGACATGGGCAAGACTGTGGCTCTTGGCTGCAAGAAGAAAAGTGTTAGAATATGTGCAACAAGAATGGGGGATCTGCTTTAAATGATACATGTCTTTTTTCATTCCTCAGTGAGCATATATCTTTTCCAATAACATTCAAGGAAGTTAGTAAGCACATCAATAAGAGAATGTGGCAGTGTTTGCCAAGTGTCACTCAGATGTGAGAGAGATTTAACCATTTAGCACAGCTCCCCTGCCCCATTCAATCATTGGACTTGCTTGTTACAGCTGACAGATTCTGAACAAATGTCTTGATAGAAGCATCCCACTGGTACTTCTTCCCAGTCAGTGAGAGTGCCTTATCGAATGAGAAATAAACTAGGGATGCAAATGACATTTCTCAGACAGCAAGAACTTGCTGTGGTGAATAGCAGCTGCAAAACTCCACTTCTTGGGCCTTTGTTACATTGGAACTATCTGTAGTAATGTCACCCAAATACAAATTCAAGCTATGGATTTAGGCATTTTCTGTAATGTAAGCTGATTTTTGTAATGTAATTTGATTTTCCTGTAATGCAATCTAACTCATTACCTATGTGAAAACTTCAGAGACCAAACAGAAAAGGAATCACTGCTTTGATTCCTTGTAAAAGGTGTTTTGCCAAACCCTAGCTCTGCTCTTTGGTCTGTTGGACCATTGAAGTCCAGCAGCAGTGGGCGGCGGACAGCTTCCTTCAAATGTCTGTGTGTAATCCTTGGGTCATGGAAAGCAGCTTTCAAACAGAGGAGCTTTGCTCTTCTTCTCTTTCGTCTTCAATACATTTCTGTCAAAATCTCCCCCCACCTCCAGCTTGAAGGATAAAGAATTTGTCTGAGTACTTTCCAGGATCATTGCTGTAGTTGGTTGTTCATGACAGCATCTTACTTCTTTCTGTGTAACAACCTCATGATCACAGTTGTCTAGAAAAGTAGGGTATGTAGAAAGTGTTGGAAAACTTCAATAAGATAAAAATCTGGGTCTGATGCCTGTTCTGCTCTCTTCAGCTGCATTCTAGACACAGCTTTTGTATTCTAGGTTAATTATTCTTCCTGAAAGTGCCAAGGAGCAAAAACACTGCTATGTATCAGCAACTGGACTTCTCTGGGTGTCAGCACAGATGTTCTCTGCCTGATGTGGCTTTTTGATACATGTAGCTACGGTGAAGAGAAACAGCCCTTCCAGCAATTCAACACATTCAATATTTGAACTTAATCATTTTAAGAATTTTTCATACCTAATTTTCTCTCAGAGAAAAGAAGAAAGAGGATGAATGTTGTGTAGCTATGAGTTCTGACACAGCACAGACCACTTTCCATACCAATGACACACCGTCATACTCTGTATTCCTAAAACTAAATGATTGTCAATGTCAGCTTTCAACTTCCTAAGTTTTCACTATCATCTTCAACAATCCTGAAAGTTCTATGGAAGAAAAAAACCCTCTTCCTTCACAGAAGTTATTTTCTTACTCCTTAAAAATCCTTTTATCAATAATTCTTGACAAAGCAGTTATTATCAGCAGTCTAGTGTCTTTTGTCAAGGTATTTAGAGCTAACAAGATTTGCCACAGCCTGTTAACGCTCTCACTAGCCAGCCATTATCCAGACTAACCACCACCTTCATGGTTAATATTGTTGCTGAAATGTGGAACTTGAATTTTTAGCCATTTGACTTATGGGACTGGTGTATTTGATAAACTCATAACTAATAGGTTAAAATGAGAGGGACAGGAAGTGTTTGCTGTTTCAGGCATGAAGCACATGTTTAAAAGCATCATGTATTTCTGAGAATACTGGAGAATAGGTTTGCAAAAGATCACATAGACTATTGAGTCAACTCCACAGCAATCAAGGACAACATGGAATAACTGTTTAGTCTATTAAAAAAATGTATAGGACTGTAGAAAACTTCTAGTTTTTCTAGGTCTGCTGTTCCTGAAACATCTGTCTCACAAAACCCTGCTAACCAGTGACAACAAATTAGCAATCTGTATCAAACCAAAACTCTGTATCAGACTCAAAGACCAGAAATGTCTGAATGCATCAAAGGTAAATACAAGGGAAGATCACTGATAGAAATATCCAAAGTCCCAGATGTAGGTCCCTAATAATCCTGTGAAATGAACTGGAGCTGATGAGTAGAAGGGTGTGCATAACATAAGCAAGATAAATTGCTTCTTGTTACAAATAAGTTGGTAATTCCCTTTCTGAATACTCTTAATGTAATGACAACTCCTCCTCAAAATTCTCAAAGACTTTCAGGTGTAAAATATAAAGGGACTTTCCATTGAGGTTAGGAATACTCTTAATCTTGAGGAGTTTGGAAAGTCATTCTGTATTAGAATTATACAGAATTAGGCAGCCTACCCTCTAGAAGGCTTTGAAAGGACTACATTGAAAATCCTCAGCTCCCTGTTTAATCAATATGCCCAAGCAAAGCATCTACCATCACAGCCTGACCTCTGCTTCTCTCCTTGTGATGAGTTAGGGTCTGGCAGCCCCCGGTAGCATGTTCTCTGATGGAGAGACGCTTCCTGTTCTGGATGAGCTGGGATGCTGACCCTGTACTTCTAGCTCTTCGTTTATTTGTGTCTGTTTATCCCTGTGAGAATATGGTTATGTATGCAATGTCCACTAGAGCAATTGGAGCAACAATCCACTTGAGGAGTGCTAAAGCATTTGAACATAAGTTCAAACTTGAACTTATGTTCAAGTTGGCATTTAATTCAATATGGTAGTAATTGAAAATTGTTAGTGTCCAGTGGCCTTACTGTGGCCTCCTGGTAAGTGAAATGAGCTGATGGTTGTCCGGGCTAGATCCTGCTGGTGAAGGTTGTGGAGTCCTGAAAGCAGCTTCACTGTTGGCAGTTTGACCTGCTCAGACTCAGTAGAGGTTTGAAAATTACTAACATTCATCAGCTTACTCTGGAAAAAGAGATATGCTATCTGGGTCTTTCAAGAAAAATTAATTGTCTTGTAAAAGCTAGATGCAATATTGTGTCAAAGGGTTTGCAGAGCAATGCTTCCAGATGTAAGTGATGCTGCAAAACTATGGTTGCATGCTAGTGACAAATTCGGCTTTTGAAAGGACACTGTAAGCTCCCAAACTCAGAGTTTTGTTTTACTGATAAATGAGTAGAATGTCAGGGTTCTGGCACCCCAGAAGCACATGCCGTGTTAGAGCCCACAGGTGCCCTCCTCCACATCCCTTGCACTTTATATGGCAATTTCTGCTGATTGCTGCCCCCAGCTGAGCTGACAGAGCTCAGGCTGTTTGCTCTCAGTTGGGTGCAACAACTGAAGAAAACGGCGAAGATTTTTCTAGGCATTGCAGACAGGCTCTCACCGCTGCTTGTGCATTTTATTTGATTGTGTCATGCAGTCCCTCATGGCATTCCCACCTCTCCCATTGCAGAGATTTAGTTTCCTGGCTGCCTGTGCTGAGCAGCCCGCTGACAGACATAGGTCAGTGGGTAAGATAACTAGCTACCCATTGCTAAGATGGAGGGAAAGACCTGATGAGACCTATGCATATGTATCTACATGCCAGATTTATTATACCACTCGGTAGGATTCCTACTTTAGCCTCTGAACCTCTCTTTTCCATTTTTCTGGCATCTCCCTCTGTTATTTCCATAGATCTTGCCTGGAGGTTTGCTGCATAAACGTTTTCACAAATGAGTTGTTAGAAATTACGTAGTTGCTAATCAAATACTACAAAGCTACAATGGTCATTTCGTTAAATGGGTATTTCCCACCTCTTCACCAGAAAGAAGAACCTTGGATTCCCACATTGCTGAACAAAGCTGTACTTTCTCCTTTGTCCTCTCCACATTGCTCTTTTAGTCAAATTCCTTCCAATAACTACAGTTTTCACTTTTTATAATGTGCTGTTGTCCTAAACTTTCCTGCCTTTTATGCATGGTAATTTTAACAGCACTTCTGCCATCCTCAGAAAGCACTTATCTGTCCAATTCCACTGGCCTCACAGGTCCAATTTTTTTTCTGCCTCCAGAAAAATAAAACAGTCTCTCTTTCCTCTCACAGTCTTCATTATTATTTATACTACAGAGATGTTCAGCCTATGATGGGATTCATTAGCTTCTACACAGAAAAGCAGGATCCCTTAACTTAAAATACCTGCCTTACTAAACACAGATCAGACAGTGATTGGCAGACCCCTAGGAGTTGTGCACAGCTTCTGAAGAATTTGCAAAAGGTGATTGAGAAAAGCTAATCTCTCAATGCTGGAGAAGGAATTGTATATGTGAAATGTCTACAGAGGTCCACACATCCAGTCAGTCTGCACTTCTAAAGAGTTGAGAACCACTGCAGGAGACAAAGGAGACCATGACATGCAAGGTCATGGCTGTAAAGATACTCTATTATAGAAAAAGTTTCTGTTAAAAGCCAGGATCACCCCTATTAGAAGTAAGAGAAAGGAGAAAGACCTGGATATACTAGGTAAAGTACATGACGAGTGTGCAGTGCCAGTATATTATGGCAATAAAAAGACACAAGAGGAATCTGAGGATATATCAATATTTCCAGCAGGATCAAGTCTCAGGAAGGGAAGTTCGTCCTGGTGGACTTACCAGCGCCAGAATTTCTTTCACAGACACAAGGCTGACCCAGGAACAAATGGGTATATAGTCACCTGTACAAACTTCATGCAGAAATTAAAAGGTTTCTAACTGTGAGAGGAGTGGTTTTCTGGTACCATCTCTGGGTGAAAGTAATGGAGATTATGAAAATCTCAGTTATTTTTAAGATACAATGATCAGTTTTGAAGCAGGATTATTCAGAGGTTTGTAAGGTCAGTGTTAACAGGGGATTAGTCGCAACACCAAATGTTCATCTGTATCCTCTGCCCCTTGGTCTACACATCATAATACATGCTTATGATTCCTGTCTCCTTCTGCCTTCAGTCTTATTGTACATGGAACACTCTGCGGAAGAAATCCTGTCTTCAAATTCAGGGCTGAAATAGCTTCATCAGCTCTCATTTCCCACAACACCTATGTTCCACCAGAGATACGAAGCCACTGAGAGAAAGAAGGATCAGCATCACAAAAAAAAATTAACATTGGTAGGAGTGGATCAGGAGCATGGAACTCACTTCGTGCATGTGCTCTGAGATCAGCTCAGCTGGTTAGAGGACAGTGCTGATAACACCAAGGTTGTGGGTGTGATCCCTGTGTCAGCCATTCATGTGAGTTGGACTCAATAATCCTTGTCGGTCCCATCCAGCTCAGAATATTCTGTGTGATTCTGTGATCTCTGTCAGTGTTTAGTGCCGATCAGGAACACATTTATGAAGTGAAACTGCTGTTTGCCCCCACTTAGAATTGTTTGACTTTGTGCAGAGCTATACAAGCATAAACTGGATTCATTTCAGATAAAACTAAACCAGAGGATGCACCCCAGAAGTACACAGATGCTCTCCCATCATTAACCAGTGTTCAGTCCTTGAGACCAGAAGAGTCTGGTACAAACTAATCTGCAGCAAATCTCCAAAATGTGAAGAATGAGGCTGGGCTGCTCATTCCACTTCACCAACAGATTTCCTCTATAGATCTATTCCTATTGCACCACAGTATTTGCTTATGTAGATGAAGCAGCATATTCTTATGAGACAGAAAATACCATGCCCTTCAGATCACAAAATCAATGTAAAACTGATTTTTTTAGCGTTTTCTTAGAAGTTCTTTACTGTGTCTACTACAAATTTCCTGCAAAGTGTTAATCAAAGTACTTACTATCAAGCCAATTGAAAATTGGTTTTTTTTTTTCATTTTATTTTATGGGAAGAGTTTAGAAAAGAAAGCCCAATGGAGTGTGTAAACAGGGATTCTGTGGGAACAGACTTCTCTGAAATGCTTTTCAAAATCCTCCTCTGGACACGTCAAGGTCATATGTGAATTTCAGGTCAGTTTGCAGTCTTGCTGGAGATCTTGTTCACAGATCTGATGTTTTGATCTACCAAAGTTGTTACAAGACAGTGTTGTCTGATTTCTGCTGTTTCCTATTTCTGCTTCTAACCATCCTCCTTTTGGAACTGGAAAATCAGAAGGGTAAAAAAAAAAGAACAGAAAGAAAAAAAAAAGACCACTTTGTGTTTATACACTATTGGCTTTGGAAATTCAGAGGTTTGTCCCTGGTATCAGTCCCAGATTGTCGCTGGTATCAGACAGTTTCTGACTGCAGGCTCTGATCCTCCAACTGATACGGTCTAAAATTATTCTGTAATGCACAAAATAGGCAAACATATTTACCCTGGGTCATTTGGTATTTCTTCCTGATGCTGTGGAATCTCCAACAGCTGACTGCACAGTATGCATTGCTGAATTATGCAGATAACAGATGGATTTTAGCATAGGGGCTGCCTTAAGTAAACACTATCTTGCTATTGTGAATTTAATATTACCACTATTTTAGCACTTTTTTTTTCTTTCATCTGCTTACTTTAAAACCAGCAGTATTTGTTTGCACTGGCATTGTAATACCCTCATAATCTTAAACCATAATGCCAATAAACCACCACTGACAGTGTAATGATTCACATTACCATATCATTATAGATGTAAAAGTCAGTCCCACATACTTCCTACAACATCAGTATTGGTGAAGCAGCCATTAAGATGTCAGTGGTAGAGCAGAGAATCACCATTATAAACTTAGTCAAGATAATAAAACATTGCTAAAGGTAGCTACAGGGCCATGCTCAGCAGCTGTTTCCAAATATAAACCTCGCAGCAGTTTAAAAATAAATTTTAAATTAGTCAAATGCTCGAATCCACATTAAGAACTGACGTTTATGTCAGCAAAAAAAAAAGTCCTATTTAAGTCTGTCAGAGGTTGGGGTTTTCTTTAATGTCTACAGCGAAAAGGAATATTTTTTTAATTATTTCAGTATATTTTAAATGAAGGAAAAATTGAGGGACAACAATTTGACTCACTTAAGCTGTAAATGTCTTGCTCTTCATTGACAGCAATGGAAATGGAAAGCTTAAAATGAGAACATACCCAAGTTGTATATAAAAAGACTTCACTTACTATAGCTGACTCCAGTGGTGAAATACTTTGCACATAGGGATTTATATTCTATAGGATACACAACTGTTTATATTCAGGTCTTTTGTGGCCATTAGTATAATTCAAAGTCATATCAGATTATTCTTTTGCATGAGTTTTTTTTAAAGCAATACAATAACAAGCAGACTAATGGTAAGTAGTTAATAGAAATTGTGGCAAAAGGAAGAAGTTACTTTAATCTGGAAAGTATAGAGGATAGAGACTGGCAAGCTTGAATTGGAGTAAGGAAATAATATGCACACAGCAACAGAAATAAACTAAACTAAGAACATTTACTGAAACAGCAGCTTAAGTTACAGACATTGCATTCATGAATGTGTTGATACTATATTATACAAACCATGCTGCTGGATTTCCTTATATCTTGTACATAAAAATCGGCCTGTATTGAAGCAGGAGGCATCTTGGTAAGTACTTGACAGGACAAAGAAGTTCTCTTAGGGCTCCGCTTTTTCAAAAGATTTTGTTGTCAAATGTGGAGTTTGACAAAGCGAAATTTTCAACTATCAATGAAAAATCCGCAAAAAACAATGAAAACTGTGTTGGAAATATTGTATTTTGTTCAAATTATTTCTCCAACACTCACTGTGAAACTGGAGTGACTAATTTCAAATGCTTAGATGGATTGGTCAGTTTTCCAGTTAGGGCAGAGGAAACAACACAAGTAATTTTCTCTGTAACTCAGAGGATGCAATTTTTGAGCTTTATTAAAGCATGTTGTAACTATTGTTTTCCACATGATCTAAATTCTCTACAGGCTTATATAGTCCTCTCTTTAGATTCATCATAGTTCTGACCTTGAGTCGGGATGTAAGAATGGAAGATTATGGTCTTTGATCATGTCTCTATACACACTTGTGTATGTGACTATCTGTATGGTCATATACGCTGCTGAATGCATATTTAGGAAGAAAGGCAAAACAGAAATAAGGCATAATTTTTTGTCTATAAGAAGCACAAGAGTTATATTGGTCAGACATTTATATGGACTACTTTATTTTTGTTATCTTGGAAATAATACCAAAATTGCCATTGACATACAGGGCTCAAAGTAACTTCCACATACACTATTCTCTCTCAATTCCGAAAGTCTAAACCTTTATCAGTATTGAATCAATAAGATTCTTAATGCAAGCACTGCCATCATTGGAGGCATTTCAGCATTTGCTTTCATGCTTGTGATGGGCTTGTGGTGGGCACTTGGATGCCAGCCAAGTGCCCACCAAAGGTGCTCTAATACTCCCAACCTCAACTAGACAGGGGAGAGAAAATAGAATGAAAAGTTCATGGGTCAAGATAAGGACATGGAGAGATCATTTGGCAATTGCTGTTTCAGGCAAAACAGACTTCACTTGAGAAAATTAACTTATTGCCCACCAAATCAGAGTAGAATAATGAGGAATAAATCCAAATTTTAAAACACCTCCCCTCCACCTCTCCCTTCTTTCTGGGCTTCTTTCTGTGCCCCCAGTGGCACAGGGGGACGGGGAATGTAGGCTACAGTCAGTTCATCACATGTTATCTCTGCTGTTCCTTCCTCATCAGAGGGAGGATTCCTCGTACTCTTCCCCTGCTTCAGCATGGAGTCCCTCCCACAAGAGACAGTCCTCCATGAACCTCTCCAGTGTGAGTCCTTCCCACAGGTTATAGTTTTTCATTAATTGCTCCAGTGTGGGTTCCTTCCACAAGGTGCAGTCCTTCGGGAACAGACTGCTCCAACATAGGTCCATGCGACATTACATATCCTGCCAGAAAACCTGCTCTAGCTTGGGCTCCTCCCTCCATGTGGCCACAGGTCCTGCCAATAAATATCCTCCAGCATGGGTTTCCCACAGGGTCACAGCCTCCTTTGGCCACCCACTTGCTCTAGTGTGGGGCGCTCCACGGCCTGCAGGTGGATCGCTCCTCCCCAGTGAACCTCCATGGGCTGCAGAGGCACACCTGCCTCACCATGGTCTTTATCATGGACTGCAGGGAAATCTCTGCTCTGGCACCTGGAACATCTCCTCCCTTCTTTCTGCACTGACCTGTGTATGTCTGCAGAGTTGTTTCTCTAACATATATGCAGTATTCTCTTTGGCTGCAGTTACTTTTGTACTGTCCTAAATTTGTTATCCCAGCGGCACTACCACCGTGGGTCAAGGGTTTGGTCTTGGTCATCACTGGGTCCAATTTGAAGCCAACTGCTGTTGGCTCTCCCAGATATTTGGAAGCTTCTGGCAGCTTCTCACAAAATACATCCCTGTAGCCCCCCCCACACACACACACTAAAACCTGGCTATGAAAACCCAATACACTCCTTCAGTCAGACATCCCATTTAGACACAGTAGGCTTCAGACACTGCATTGTGAAAGTCAATTAACCACTGAAGGTCAAAGAGATTCAAATACAGGGTCCAACTCTTTATATTCTGGAAGGATGATATGGAAATGTTTAAACAGTTTTCACATTTTCTGAATGGTGTAAGACTTAACAACATGAAGTCCAGGTTTCTTCAGATACCAGGCATATGAGCTGTATTTATAAATTGTATTCTCTGATGGATAATCTCAGGAAAGTTAACCGTTCTTTTAAGAATTCATAAAATTGAAGACAATTCAAAAATATAAAGAAGAAAAAAATATAAAGAAGGGTTTTTACATTTTTCACAGGTAGAAGATTTGTACTTTGAAAATAGGCTGCTTTTTAATGTATTACGAAACTTTATGTAGGAATCAAATAAACTATCTGGTATCCCTTAGAAAGTTCTGGCATGACTTTTCACCTGTATTTCATTAGATGACTGAATTCTCAGGAAATATGCCCACAAAGTTTTAACACTTGGATAACTGTGGTCATTTCCTAAAGTAGTTAGAGGCATTTAGGACCTTTCAGGAGACATTGTGATGAAACACTGCTAGATTTTAGAGCCAACCCTACCCTGCCAGTTCTGGGGCAGCACAACATCTTCCTGTTTGTAAAGTGTTAGGATGATGAAAGTTTCTGTAAGTCAGCAATGGGCTTAGTTGACAGGAGATAATTGAGATGGATCTTGGAAGAAAAATCAGTGTAGTGGAGTAAAGCTATAGCAATAATACAGAGCACCAAGTTCATCTGTACTTCTGTTGCTGGCATTCATCCTGTAATGGAAAAGGGTCCCTTCTCTCCCCAGATGTCTTCATAGCAATTTTTTTTTAACTAGGCAGGATTTTATCAGCTCTTCCACTCTTTAAACATTGTCAGTGAGTGCTAGCCAGACTTCACAGTTAATTGTATTCTAATCTAGCCAATTAGTCCCCTATTCCCACAAAGACTTACACATGTGGTTAATTTAAAGTTTAACGCAAGTCTGAAACTCTTCTATGCCTGAGCCTGCCTGCTTCTAATGAGTGAGAAACCAAATGCTTTTCTTCCTCAAATCCCCCCTCAAGAGCCACAGCTTTCTCTTGCCCTTTCATCATTAATCTCAGCTCTAGTGTTATGCACTATCTCACCCATGCCTGATTATTAAACCTAATAAAACAAAGTGAAAAACAAATCCAAAATAAAAGCCAAAGGGAATCAAATTACCTGATGGCCATGCTTTATAAATAATGGCTCTTTCATGAAACAAATTCCCTTTCTTTTGCTTTCTGTTGTTTCCTTTCCTCTTTCACCCCCACTGTGGCCCTTCTTAGACAAGGTAATTCATTGTGTTGTCTGTTTTGTAAGCATCCTAGGGCAGGGACCTTGTCATCTCTGTAGTCTGCACAGCACCATGCACCTCCAGAGGAGCGTGTAAATATTAATCCACACACATTCACATTCAATGAAATCATAAGCCTTAATTTTATGAATCAATAACACTCTCTCTCTGGGTTTGAAACAGTAGTAATCCATGGCCATGAGCTTTAATCCTTTTGAAAAGTGCTTTCAAAAGGGACTTTCATGAGCACTATGAAAAATATGTGCAAACAAACAAAGGTACGGCACAGCTAGCAAAGCACTGGTTTGCTGTAGAACAGTGTTTATTGGCTTTCACCCACAAGGAAAAATGTCATTACCTGCTACCCCTCAACCTGCTCCCAATGATGTTAAAGTCTGTCTGGAAAAGTGTTTTCCTAAATGGCCCTTCCAAACTTTTGGGTCCTCTTAGCCCATCATTTCTCCTTTCTCTGCCATTCTCTTAGTGGTGTTAAAACCTTACATGAAGGCTAATAAAATAATTGAAGAAATTAGAAAATAAGAGATTTATGGTACTTCTGTGCAACCTTAGTTTCTCCTTCATCCTGTGTATGCCTCATGCTGCAAGCTTCAATTGCAAGACTTTGCTCCGATTTTTCACAAACCTCCTCCAACTTCTGGCAGCCAAGAGGAAAAGGTTTCACATACCAATCAACCAATGAGTGCAGACGAGGTGTTGAAGCTGATGGTAAGGATCATACCTGCATCCCAGGATGTCTAGCATGACCAGACTACCAAATGAACTACAACCCTTTCAGGCAAGCTGTGTATTCTTTCTTGCCTTGATTCACCATTATCCTCTGCACTGCATGGACTCAGGGCCCTTTGGAATAAAACCCTGCCTCTGACTGTGTCATTGTTACCCTAAGCTGTTAGCCAGTTTTCAAGGGTTGATCAGTTGTTTCTCTTAGGAGTAGAAGAAATTAAAGAGGGAAATAGATACTTGTCAGTCTAAGTCTCTATGACAGGAAAAAACAAGAATATTGCCCTGTTTCTATGAATACATACACGATCAAGCGTATACTTTCTTTCTACTCTGCAATGTGTTCCCTAATATCAGTGCTAATTTTAAACCGAAGTCACATAGTGTTTCGCTGGCTGGCTCTAGCTTGTCTTTTTTTCTGTGTGGGGATATTTCTTACACAGGGTATAGTGGGGTCCATCCATCCCCATCCTTGCTGCAGCCTTGTAAAAACTCTTTTTGTGCCTTGCTTTCCCCTGGCACTGAGCAGGGAAAGCTCCCACTACAGCCCACAGGATCTGGAAGTACACAACATTTCCATATAAGTCCTCTGCAGAACTTTCCTGCTATTCCCAAAGTTACTTAGACAGGCACAATTCAACCCAGGAAAAGCAGTACATGGGAGAAAGGGAGAAAATCCCAGTGCCTTGGCTGTCCTGTGCTCAGGCTGGTAAAGTGTGCACTGGGAATTTATTGCACGACTGTGTGCCCCCCTTCTTCTTCATGCTAAAGTTGTATGAAGCAGATCTTCCATATTGATCACCAAGTTGAGTAAATGTGGAACAGAGCTGCTGTGCTCTACTGTGTCTGGGCAGTAGATCTTGGGAGAGATTTCCCTAGTTACCTGAGCTCACAGAGATGGCCATAGAACACCTGCAAAGCAGCACAAGAGAAAATTAGAAAGCTTTGCACAACATTATTGCCATTTGCTTTGTTTTTTAATATATAGCAAATAAATAGTCTCATCTTCTTAGTTTTATCTTAGCAATTAGCAATCTGTACTGTTCTTACGCTGTACTGTATTGTTCTCTCAAGCCTCCATTATGGACACTCACATTCACAAAAGCCCACTACAAAAATTTCTGTTGAGAAAATTGGGCACATCAACTAGAAAACACTAGAGTAACCACTGCTTGTATGTATAAAGCACATGTTTTTTCACCCTTCTCTCATAAATTCATTTCCCTGAAACAGTAAACTGTAAAACTGGAAATGCTCTTGAAAGCATGGCTACAATATATATGATTGTTGGCTGTAGATGGTGGTTATTTTCTGGAAATTTTAGCTGGAAAGAATTTGAGGGAGGAAAGAGATTGTTGCATTTGCTGGACTTCCAGACATGAGGTATGTCATGGGAATACCTACACAGTAGCTTCATCTAACTAGGCAGAAATCTGGAAGCCTCAGGGTCTGCCAAATTAATGACATGTGTGGTACACAGATGGTTCATGTACATGCAGTAAGTATGATGTGAACTGGAACTGTCAGAGTGGCAATGCACAGATTTAGTAGTCCATGAAATCCCACAGAGACACAGCAGCCACACCTGAGATCCCCTGTCTGAACCTCTCCCCTGAGAATCATAGAATCACAGAATCAACTGGGTTGGAAATGACCACTAAGATCATCAAGTCCAACCCTTGATCCAACACTGCTGTGGTTACTAGACCATGGCACTGGCTTTGCCTGATGCCTCCCAGGACATGGTTGGCCCTCCTGGCTGCCAGGGCACCGCTGACTCATTCACCTTGCCATCGACCAGGAACCCAGGTCCCTTTCCATGGCACTGCTTTCCAGCATCTCATTCCCCAGTCGGTACGTACATCCCGGGTTGCCCCACCCCAGGTGTGGAATCCAGCACATTCCCTTATTGAACTTCATATGCTTGGTGTTTCTCAGTCTTCTAATTCTTCAAGGTCTCTTTGTAGGGCCTCCCTGCCTTGCTCAGAGGCTGGCTGGCCATCAGTCTGCTGGTGGGAGGTGATGAGCGGTTACTGCCTTTGCATGACTTGGCTTTGTCTGGGTTTTTTCACTTATTAAATGTCTATCTTGACCTATGAATTTTCTTGCATTTTCTCTTTCTGTTCTCTCTCCTGCCCTGCTTGTGAGAGGAGGGTGAGTGAGCAGCTGTGTGGGTGCTTTGCTGCTGGCCAAGGTCAGCCCACAAAATGCACCAGTGTGTGAACAGGCAGTGGGTTGACTGGGACAATACAGCTTGTATCAGGATCCCTACTTCCCACATTTCAGGTGGGTTTGAATGTGCGACCATCAGCTCAGGCTTGTACTTGCTTTAACAGCTGGACTGCCTTCTTCTTCACCCAGAAGCCTTTGTGTTTACTGATGCACACATTTAACTGGTGAGTTCGCTGTCTACATGTTTGTTGCCCTGTAATACTCAGAGCAGGGTCTTGGACCCCATCTATTTCCAGGCTCTGCTTCCCCAAACCCTCACAAGCACGTCATTGTCCTGCTAATATCCACGTGCCTTAGTTTACACTTCTTCACTGTCTTCCTTGCCCTTCTCCCTAATCACTCCTTAGGATATCATATACATGTCCTGCTTTTCCTGGTACCCGGTCCCAGGACCTGCTTCTCATGAGGTACCAGGTTCCTACCATCCTATCTCATTGTCCTCCTTTGCTCCAGAGCCACACATCAGCCTTGGGTGCAGAGAAGCAATGCTCCTACTCCCCTTCCTATGCTCAGCAACACAACTGAAAGGACATATTAAACAATTTACCTGCAGGTTTGTGACCTGCCAGCCACCATGATTTTATCACTAATGTAAAAGTCTTAGTTCTTCAAGCTGTTGCTCACAATTCCTTATTTCTGTAGGATAATCAAGTTTATAGCACTCTTGGGTGAGAGGAGCATTCTCAGCAGGTAAGCGTGTGAGTCTGAATAGCTCCAGTGCAGAAGGTGACTGCTTTTAAGGCATGTATTTATTTACTTCTACAGCTCCCAGGATCTTTAAGTTTACCTGATTTTCTTTGTGATCTGAACCACAAAATTAGTTTTTATTCAAGATGGTGTCCAGGATCAATCAACATGTTTACTAGGAGATTCCTGTTGAAACTCTTTGTTTCAGCAGCATTAAACATACCATCTCTTTTTAGAATGAAAATCAGCCTCTATGAAGCCAGCAGGAGTTTTTTTCATTGATTTCAACACTATGGCTTTCTGCCTTCTCATAAAAAAGAATCACTGCCAAAAGGAACTGAGATGCTAAGGCTTGGCTTGGATCCTGATTATCTCCAAAACCCTTGTGCAATCACCCAGGCAGCTGAGCTCTACTGCAAGTCCAGAAACAAGGATGAATTCCACTCACCTCCAAAGGAGAACAAGGATAAAGCAAATGTTTGAAGGATTTAAAGTCTTTAGGGACCAGAATGGCTCATTCCTCTCATTTCCCTTAGCTGCTATTGTAAAGGTTTCCTTCCCTGTGAGGCTGATTCAATTGCCACTGAATGTCACTAGCAAAACTGTAAGTGACTTGTGAGTCAGAATATACTGGAAAATTATTATTGTTATTATTACACCATATAGAAATGAATTATGAAGAACTTTTTGAAAAATATGTGTTCTCTCTGGACTGTCACCTAGTCTGAAGAAGTTCCAGCTTTCAGCAAAACACAGAATGACAGCTTCAGAAGTGTCTCATGAGTTCCCATTTTAAGGGATGTCATTTTTGCCTTCACTGTGCCTGCTAATATTGCCTGACTTCAATGGGCTTTGCACATATCCTTTTGGTGATAAAAGCAGTCCTACACCAATAAAACACCACAGAGAGAGCTTAGTGACAGCATATAGGAGAAGTTCACTGTTACTAATAAAACACATTTTCAATGTTAGGGTCTTGCTGCTGCACCAAATACATCGTAGGACTGTCTGGAGAAAGAAATCACAAAGAAAAACATTTAATTGGAATTTGCCAAAAATTCCCCAGTATAACAATTTTTCATGGAATTACTCAAAACCAACAAATTACTGAAGGTTTGAAGGGCATTTGTTCTTGGACAATGGTATAAATGAATTGCAATGGCAGTTGGTGTGTTAGAGCAGCTGTTTTATCACTTTCCTTGCCCCATGTCAGTTCAGTGTAGATGAAGAAAGAGATTTTTGAAGAACATTTTTTAAGTTACTGCTGATCGGAGGCTCCAGAATAGGAAACTAGCATTGCAAATGGAGATCACATTGCTGGAGATCCATCCTTTCTACCATGTCTTCCACTATGATGTTCCTCTAGCCTACACACTTACTGTTCATCTCTTCTATTTTGGTAATTTGCCTACCAGTCTGAGAGTCACAAAAATTTCATTTACACTCTTTGAAACATGCATATTCAGAGTTTTCTTCTTGCTGCACAATGAAGTTCTCTTCCTAAGCTAAGTACACGAAAGCCTTTTCCTTCTGGGTCAGTGCTCATATCTGTAACAGAGAGATTAGAAATCTTACCACTCAACCTTCTAACTCTTGCATTGCACCAAAAGGACAGTTAGCAATCTTTTTGACAATGTATTAAGAAGTAAGAAGCTGAAGAGAGTCTCAGAACATAACTTTCAGTGCCCTGCTAGTATGCTTTGAAACAGGTCTCAGTGTATATTTTCAGTTATATGTTTTTAAAAATTCAATACACACGGAGTGGTCTGTTTTTCCTTTCCTTATACACACATGTTTATCTTCTGCTAATGGGTGTAGCAGAGGCGTGAACAACATCTGTGTTATAGGCACTAGTAATCTTCAGATTCCTCAGCATTTCTAGCTGCGTTACTCACCGTTTTAGCACGCTGCCAACAAAAACTCAGAGAATATTTCCAATTCACTTTTGCTTCAGAGGTGTAATGAACCTTCTTTCAGTCAAAGCCAAATATTTTACTGTGGATGCAAATTTTTTTGCTAATGAATGAATAGCAGACATACATTTTTCATTTGATAAACACATGCACTTAACGTTGTCATTTAAAAAATGTATATTCATATAGCCATTTAAAAATAACCTGCACCATTGTCATAGTTATCTTTTCATATGTTCAGCAGTGCCAGCAATTTACTATGAATGTAAATGTAATCAAGAACACTACCACACTTTTAATAAATAAGGCAGTTTCTGTAACTCTATTGTGCTGGGAATGCTCTGTGGCTTGCTCCTAAAGAAGCTAAGCAGAGCCTGTTCCCAGCTAACAAGTAAGTTGATTCAGTAGTGTACCACATTGTACTGAGTCCGCTGAAACTCATCGGCTCTAAAAAAAATGCATCCAACTACAACTCTGGGAAGAAAAATGAGTATTTGTGTGTGTCCTCTCTCACGGACATGGGTAGTGGAGGAATGTCTGAAAAGAGTGTGCAAGACTGGATTTCTGATTGCAACCTTTTATCTAGATATCCCTTTCTCTGAACTCCTTGGTTCAGCCTTCACCTGTCAGATGAGGCAAACTTTTGCTAATGGTCTGTGTGTTTCAAAGAAAGCCCTCAAAACCATGTGCACAATAGGAAACAGGACATACAAGAAAACCACAGTTCACCATGACTTGATAATTTCTCTCCCCAGTTTCCACCACTCCGCATATCACAGTGCCTCTTGCTTCTCTAGATTCTCACCTCCTTTGAGGAGACCACAGGTCTTCTCAAAACCCCTGAGATTGTATATTGGCAAAAAGATACCAGAAATATACAAGGTGAATTGCACAAAGGTAATACGATGTTGTTTCCTTACTATGTTTTGGAAAAATGAAAATATTTTCTTTCAAAATCTATTCAGTGCTCTCATAAAATGCCCAATTGAGAGTCCTATTGCCCTTTGGAAAAGGCATAAGGCAAAGAAGATGTGGGCACACAGGCCTCTGCCTCAGAAAAAACATGATATGGAAGGACTTGCATTGGTTTAAACTAGCAATTTACTTTCCAGAGTCGCTTAGGTATTCCATATTTCTGCTGTGACAAGAGGATCAGTTAGCAGCCATGTGAGCACCTTGCTACCAGAAAAGGGCTGATATGGCTGACTCATTAAAACCAGGCCACCAGACACCCATCACTTAGTAACAGTCTTTGGAGCAGAATAGGACTGGAAACTATGCTGGATTTTATCCAGTGGCCTGAGGGTAGAAGCACTCGTGTGTCCTAGTGTTGGGCATTATTTTTCATTGATTTGACAGGGAGACTGCTCTCTATTCTGGCATATTGAAAAGCAAAGACTACATGACAAGTTTCACTCTTGAATACATCCCACAGGGGTCTAAAGACCCAAGGCGCTTGATTAGGCATGGGCAGCTGGCACATTCAAGTAATATAAATCACTGCAAGGAGCAAGTTATGCAAACTAGTTAAGTCCTTTATTACGAACTCTGTCTGTGAGGTCAAGATTAAATTGTCTTTTTTTGGTCAGCAGGTTTTGCTTCTTCAGGTATATTCACTGTATCTCCCACAGCTCACAGGGGTCATCCACAAGGTCACTGGCAGGTGATGGAAAGACTTCTCAGCTGGGAGAAAGGCAGCTGGAGACAGATGCCAGAGTTCCTCATAAGTTTCTTCGTGAAAATTCATGCAACAATTTTCTTGTGAGGGATTTTTGTTTGTGCCTGATGAAAATTTCACTGTCAGTACCACCTGGACCAAAGACTTCAACTCATTTTTTATTTATCTGTGACCACAGCATAGAGGAATGTTTTTATGCACCCCTGCACCTCCTATTTTCAATCAGCTCTGGAAATAGATTTGAACACAATGAACACAACTTCTTCACTGCCATCTCTCCATTTTGGGAAAAGGAGGAATGTACCCCATTGTCCCAGTTAGTTGAAGCAGCCAGACCAGTTCATCACTGCATGGGTGTAAC
>VZRE01014215.1:0-28544 GCA_013396775.1 Cephalopterus ornatus
ATAAAACCACCTTATTTATTCCCCACACAAATATGATCATGAGCACTGATTTCACACATTGAGCAACTTCACTGTAAGTCAGCATGTTCCAATTTTTTTAATATTTTGCATTAAGGGCTGGTATGCATCTGCACAAGCAAAAGTCACATTAAGCTTCAACTTCAAAGAGTGATTAATTTTCAAAATTTTCAAAATCCCATTTTCGAAAGGGATCTTTCATAGAGTTCTAACCTCAGTGTCATTTTTCCTTGCCTTCCCATTCCATACCCTTCTGAAACAACAAGCCAGCCAGCCAAAAGGCAGTTTGCAATCAAGTGCCGCTTTCCTCAGTGCTAAGAGATTTCACGTAAGACATGATCAATCTCACTTGGGATCATGAGTGTCACTAGCATATTTCTTCGGTGTACTGATACACAGCCCACCAAGTTAGTGTGAAGAGGTAAGGTTTTGTTATTTTCCCTCTGTCATGTTTAGTGTCTGCACAGAAAAAAAGCACTGAGTTTGGTTAATTTACCACAGAGGTTAGTCTGGATGGTTGCCCTCAGCAAATCACACAGTTTATTGACAGTTCATTTACTGAAGCTTACTGTTGACTCATGTTTAGACAGACAACTAGGAAAAAGATATTTTCTGGTTACTACAGGCCAACCTCTCCTAGAAATATTACTTTATATTGTACAAAACTTCAACTGCAAAGCAAAATTAACATAAATAATTCCAGTAAAATTCCCCAAACGCCAACATTTCAGACACAAGCCTGACAAGAAATCTAGGCTGATTATCAGAATTATAGGTCAATGAAGCTTATTTTAACAGATTGCTTAGTAGCACAGCAACAATAACCATTGAGACTAATTGTAAAGCACTGAACTACAAACCCATTTCCTCTTTTACAAGCAGTCAATTCCTTAAGTTATCCCACCAGCTATACTGAAGCATCTTTTCATTAGCAGTAGAAATAAGAACACCATTTGATTAATTGGAAGCTATGCCTGTAATTTTCAAAAAGCTGACCCCAGAGCTAGTTCTAAAGATCTTCTCCAGAGTATCTGGGTTTCATGGAAACAGTGGTGCTAATTTTATACTTTTCTGTAGATACCATAGGAATATCCAAATAGAATCCCACAACAGACATACACAAACTATTTTCCATAGTTTATATTAGACTGCCCAAGCTGAGCACATCTTCACGAGTCAGCTGTGCTAAAAACAAACAAAAAAATGCATACATAGATACGTAAGTACATTAAAGATAGTTTCTCTTGTGATAAAATGATTAGAAGAAAAGTCAGTTTTACTGAACACTGTAAAAGCAATCCAGAGACTGGAAGAATTAATTGCTAAAGAACTCTTTGATACTGTGTACTTATTTCTCAGTAATACGTCATAGGTGGTTCTAACTTGGACAGTAGAGTTTCTTGTTCTGTTTGTGTTTCAGCTATCACATCTCACAAATACAAGATGGCAATATTTTTCCTAATATTTTTCTAAAACATCAACTACAGCAACTGACTTTACAAAATTGATGTACAATTGTTTACCATTTATTCCATGAAAGTACATGTCATTGTTTAGGATTGGTATTCCCCGATTTAGTGTTCCCATTGAGACTCTAAACCACATGCTCCTCCTGCAGCTGGAGAGAAGAATTATACAAAAAAAAGAGAAAAATGAGAATGAAATTTTATGCACAGAAGGTTGCAGCATCTAGAGATAAATTCCTTGAACATTCACTGTTAGATGTACCCATTTGTAGGTTTTATTGCAAAATTTGTAAAGGGGTCTGAACCCTAATCTTAAACTTAATTCATAGATTCACAGAATATTCTGAGTCGGAAGGGACCCACAAGGATCATCAGGTCCAACTTGTAAGTGAATGAGGGATCAAACCTAGAACCTTGGCATTATTAGCACTGTTCTCTAATCAACTATCTAATCTCAGGGTCTTAAAACATCCTAGTTCCTGAAATAATTATTTTAAACTGTTCAATCTTGAATATTAAACAAAGTTAAAGCTGTGTGGTTTTCCTTTCCCTCCAAGTAATATAATATTGTAACACAACAATAGGCAATTTTTTCAGTTTAAAATAATTAAAATAATCTTCGGCACTCTTGCATTAATGATGCCCTCTCCTCAGCTACTGGTCTATACCTACAGATTTAAGTACAGTGTACTGAACTTGAAGACAGGGATAGGGATCAGAATAAAACCCCCACAATCCAAGGGGAAATCATCAGCAACCTGTTACACCACTTAGACATATACAAGTCTATGGGGTCAGATGGAATCCATCCAAGGGCACTGTGAAAACTGTCAGAAGAGTTCACCAAACCACTTTCAATCATTTACCAGCAGTACTAGCAAACCAGGGAGGTCCCCGTTGACTGGAAGTTTACCAGTGTGATGCCCATCTACAGGAAAGGTCAGAAGGATGATCCAGGGAACTACAGGCCTGTCAGCCTGCCTTGGTGCCAGAGAAGGTTATAGAGCAGATCATCCTGAGTGCCATTACATGGCATGTACAGAACAACCAAGGTGTCAGGCCTAGACAGCAGGTCCTGCTTGACCAAGCTGATCTTCTTCTATGATAAGATGACCCACTTATGGATGAGGGAGAGACTGTAGATGTTTTCTATCTAGACAGATGCTTTAGTAAAGCATTTGACACAGTCTCCCACAGCATTCTCCTGAAGAAACTGGCTGCTAATGGGTTTGATAAGTACATTGTTCACTGGGTAAAAAACTGGATGGATGGTCACACCCAGAGAGTGGTGGTGAATGGAGTTATATCCAGCTAGCAGGCAGTCGTAAATGGTGTTCCCTAGGACTCAGCACTGGCGTGTATCCAGGCTTAGTTAGATACTAATACTTCTGGCCTGTGTTTGGCCCAGCCACCTGTGAGAAATTATTCTTTTCCTGCCAAGTTATGGGAAAACAAGAGCTGATTAGAGAGAGCTTCATCCTTGAAGGAAGCATTTTGTGTAAACTAAAATTAATTGGGGTCTCACCATTGGCTGATGGCCCTCTAAGAGCATTTGAAGGAGAAAGTGAAGAGGAGAGTGATGAAGTACACCCCCAGACTCATTTAGAGAAGCCCCCCCAAGGTGTATCGCGCAGGCGCGGGGAAATTCCAATGTACACACACGTGTAAAAGGAGCACCACTTCCATAACGGGGGTAGGGACTGAAGGCCTCTGGCTGGGTGGTGCTGGCCACACCTGCCCAGGTAGACACCACCAACCAAAATATATAAAAAAGCAGATGGTTCGTGCTCAGGGTCTCAAGCTTCACATGAAAGACAGCGTTGCCTTTTTTGCAGGAACACCCGCTATTGTGTGAGCCAGTTGATACACCGAGGATGCAGCCTCTGGTACGGGGAAGTTTAAATACTTTGGTATCAGTGGGACAACCTCATAAGTAACACCTGCGTGAGTGGAGGGTTTTACTGAGAGTGTTGATGCGGAAGTCCCGGACTTCTGCACACGATTCAATATGAATTCAGCAAGAAGTCGATTTTATTAATCACACACTCTACTTAAATACATTTTCTACATANTGCACAAACACGTTGTCCTTGAGCATGCTCTCTCAGCATATTTTCTCATGGCGAAGTGTCCGAAGCTGCAAGCTTTCTCAAAACAACAGTGTCCCAAACAGCATGCTTTCACATGGGAATAAAAATCCTGTCAGACTATGTCCAGGATTGCTCACACTATGTCCATTATATGTCCATTTTCCTCCAGAAATCCTACATGAGGGCTTACTTTTCTCTCCCCTTTTCCCAGTCTCTCGGTCTTCTCATTTTGCTGGTCATTTCTTTGTAATAAATAGTGGGTTTTTTGAGCTTTCAATGCTGTTTTGGTTTCCATTTCAGCATCTCTCCAAACCTCCCTGGAACATGGGGCCAGGCCTCTTTAATAGCTTTATTGATGATCTGGATGAGGGGATTGATGGCAGCCTCAGTCAGTTTGCAGACAACAACTAGTTGGGCAGGAGTGTTAATACACTTGAGAGCAGGAAGGCTCTGCAGAGGGATTTGGACAGGCTGGATCCATGGGCCAAGGCCAATTGTAGGGTCGACAAGGCCAAGTGTTGGGACTTGCACTTGCCTCACAGCAACCTCTTGCCAGCACTACAGACTTGGGACAGAGTGGCTGGAAAGCTACCTGGTGGGAAAAGACCTGGGGATGTTGGTCGGCAACCAGTTGAATGTGAGCCAGCAGTGTGCCCAGGCGGCCAAGAAGGCCAATTGAATCCTGGCCTGTATCAGAAGCAGTGGCCAGTAGGACCAGGGAAGTGATTGTCCCTCTGTAATCATCCCTGGTGATTGCTGCACTTTGAATCCTGTGTTCAGTTTTGAGCCCTTTACTAGAAGTGCCTATGTTGAGGCACTCGAGTTGTCCAGAGAAGCCAACAAAGTTGGTGAAGTGTCTGGAGCACAAGTCTGATGAGGAGCAGCTGAGTGTGTTTAGCCTCAGAGGGACCTTATCACTCTCTACAACTATCTGAAAGGAAGCTGTAGTGAGGAGAATGTCAGTCTCTTCTCCCAGTAACAAGCCACAGAACAAGAGGAAATGGCCTCATATTGCACCAGGAGAGGTTTAGACTGCATATTAGTCCCTTCGCAGAAGGGGTTATCAAGCATTGGAACAGGCTGCCCAGTGAACTGGTTGAGTCACCATCCCTGGAGATATTTAAAAGATGTGTAGATGTAGTGTTTAGGGTTAGATTAATGGTTAGATGTGATGGTATTAGAGGTCTTTTCCAATATAAATGATTCTATGACTCTATAACCACTCTGAAAGTTATGGAAATAGCATCAAAACCATTAGGATGAGTATTTTTTATAAAAACATACATGCTTAAATATACACACCTTTCAAACAGTCTTGAAACAAAATTTGTGGTAGACAAACCTTAAAAAGATAACAGTAGCAGTTCAACTTAGTTGTCCCAACTGGCTTTCTACAAAAACTAGAAAAAAAAATAGAAAAATAAACTCTTGCATAACATACAAGTAAAACACACATTTTTTTGCTTTCTTGTCACATTTTCTCTACCAGCTCTATATGTCAGTAAGGCGCAAAAAATTACAAATGTGTAAGTTTTTGACTTTCAGAAAAGAATTTTGTTTAATGTTTGTGGAAATTTTGGCCTATGTCTCCTCTTATTTGTAACAAGATGTACGTCTTTAGTCACATTTCTACAACACTGTGTTCATGTCATAGCAACTGGATATCTCTGTCATCTAGATAATTATTTCAAGGAGAACTACATTCTGTTTTCTGTTCTAAGGCCAGTAGGATAATTCTGAAATAAATATTTATTCTAATATTCTAATAAATATTTGTTCTAATATTCCATTGATACAAAAAGTACAGCCATAGCTTGAGGGTAACTTTGTAAAAGTAATTTTTTTTTTCAAAGTACCTTCAAAAGAGAGTTTATTTAATGTAAACTATTTTCTTTAATTGTGCAAATATTAAGCTATCAGCTTTTCTCTGAAGTCTTAAGAGCACCATAGTCAATAAATGCAAAGGCTGCAGAGTGTTTACAGATGGATGTAACAGTATTAAGATCTTAATCTGAACTCTCTCAGCAGCTTGCTGTCCATCAGCTCAATGGCTGTTGCCTCCCACACTACGAACAAGTCTGAAACAAAGTGAAAAGGCATAAGAGTTGGTGTAGAAAGTAAAAAATATTTTTCCAGTCGGCTTCTTGATAACCTTACATGGTAAGCAAGATTAGAAACTGGTTTTCAACATGTTCTAAGTTTCTTAATGTAATATGCTGTGGGTAGTTTTTCTTAGTGATGATAAACAATCTTCCATAAATTAAACATTTCCGCCCTTGTTAATAACACTCCCAAGTATTTTATTTCTTAATCAAAGAGATTTTTTCACTTTAGTGTATCTGTTAGCTCAGACTTCTTTCAATTCCTTCACAACCTGTACTTGCATGGTTCACCAAAGTTCAGACTCAAATTTTACACCTCCTTTTTTTCCTTTTACGATGCTGGAGAGAATGTCTAACATTTTCTTGTGCAAACAGTCTGAAAGATGCTTTCAGTAGTCATATATGGCCTTGATTAAAATTAGGTATGTAAAGGATACGATTAGAAAAATATTATTACTTCCTAATGAAAATCCCCTTCAGTTTATGCATGTATACAAACTTTCACATGAAGTAAAAACAGACACTGTTGCAAGATTTTTTTCTTTTCAAAATCAAAATAATAGAAAAACCTGAAATACAGGTTGATATTTGAGAATATCTGGAAACAGAATTAAGAATTAATTCTGTAATTAAAATAAATTATCCCTTAATTAGAAAAGCAAAAATTGTCCCTATAAATAGGAGTCTCCTAGTTAAAAAAAATGAGATAAAATGAAAGGCACTTTTCAGTTTTCTTGATAAAAGTAGTTGCATTTCAGGATCTTAAGAAATGGTTATTTAGCAGAGTTTGGCAGGTTGTAAAAAGTACCAAAATAATGAAAATTAAGTATTTAACACAATGGTAACAGTACTTAAGATCATGGTGAATATAGTACAGAGACTATATGCTGTAAACTGAGTGGCTTCATTTGGCTATTTGGGCATTATTTGTGGTCTACAGAAAGTAAAAAAGACATGTTCTTAGTGTAAATATGCAGCATTTCACTGCTAATTTCCATAAGTTAGGCATCTGACTCCCACAGTGAATAAAGAGATATATTTCTCTAGAGATGCTCTCTTCAACCTTTTAATTTAAAAATCAGTTAAATCATTCCCATATATTCCTTTCCAAAGGTAATGGAAAAGAACTAAATAATCTTTAAATATGTATCTACTTTAAACACTGCAACTGAAACCTCTATCCAGATACAGAAAAAAAAAATCATAGTAATAATATTATATTGCAAATTTCAGAATAAAGCACTTACAGTTTTACATGCTTATTTTTGGTCAACAAAATGGTCAACAAAGATATTTTTGTGGACTTGTCCAGGAACTGCTCAAGACAGCTAATAATTTAACATAAAAACTAAAATAAATATCCACAAACCAGGGTAATTTGTATGGCTATACTATGTTTTTCCTTTCCCCATTAACAATTGCTTTGAGTTGATGAGACCACCCACAGTGAGATCATTTTGGGAAGTCAAGTGGGAAAAGCAGGCAAATGTAAACTAGAAACATATCTGGGAATATCTGGTTTTAAGGATAGCATAAATGGAAGACACACCCATTATTACAAGTGACAGCTTTCCTTAATAGACCAAAATATACTTAATCTTGGAGAGAAATTCATGATTATCCCAGCATGTGCAAGCAGATTTCTCCATATTTGGAACAAACTAATAAAATGTCAGAAACAACTGGAAAAATCGCAAAAGGTCTGAAATAGTATTAAATCAATGTCATTAACCTGCTTTATTTACTGTAAGCATGCATGACAAAGTACACAATGTCACAGTATTCCAGAGAAGATAGCAGTGTCTTCTAGAAGCCTCAGGTCACAAGCTTTACTTGCAAAAACAGTTGCTCCTCCCTGTCAAAGTCTGTCTCACATTGACTGCACAGTCCTGAAATGAGATCAAGCATACCCACTATGAGCCAACACTTTTAGTGCTGTGAGTCACACAGCAGAGTACAGACAAGGCCAACTGTAACCACAGTACTGAAAACAGTATATCAAATCTGGTCTACAGCTTAGATCCAGGCCAACACACCTAAAGAAAAATCTACTGAATATTAATGTAATATTATTGTGTGTAGAGAAAGCTTCAAGGTATGAAGAAGAAATTAAGAGAGAATTATTTAAAAAAAAAGAATGACTAGTGTGAAAATAGATTAAACAAAAACTCATTAACCATAGCACTCCAAGTAACAGCCAGGAGATACAGCTAGACAGAACTTTGTTGTAAATATAAGGCTGAGACAACGTAAGAAAGCAGCTTAGCTGACTTAGTATGATGTTGTGGGATGTTGACGTGTTTCTCAAAAGAAAACCATTAACAAACACAGCACATCTAGGCTAGTCTTTTCCAATATATTTATGGGTCTGTTTAAATCTAGTGTAAGCATCTAGGCTCTATAGTGTGAATCTATGTCATTGTAAGACCATGATCTTAAATAGTAGTGTGCCTATGGTGAAAACTAGAATGATCATGCTTCATAACAAGATCTAGTGTTAGAGCATGTACTGACAAACAGTTCATTGCAACGAGACAAGAAACATAGCAGAAGAATTAATGAAACACCTTATTGCATTCCTGTTCTCTCTTAAAAGACAACTGCTTGGATGTTGGGTATTGCTCAGTTAATTCTTTTACAAACAGTTCTTTTAGCAACTAAATTCCCTGCCCAGTCTAACATTTTAACTTGGTGTTGAAACTTCATGATTTATTTCATTATGGTTTCATTTTGCTACACTTCCATTGTGTCCCAGTGCCTCCACATTGTGAAGACACACTGATGCAGTTAGATTAACATTATATTAGAAGATAACATGAAATGACAGTTTTCAGGCTATATTGTTGGTGATACTGGGATGATGGATTAGATTCAAACATTGAAACAGTAGGAAAAAAACCCCCACAACTATTTTCATTGCTTTTACTAGCATTCCTTCTTGCAATTTATTTCAAAGTTGCTCAGAAATCTGGATGGGAACTGCTTGAATCTAAATTTTGAAATCTTACTATCGTTTATGACATATTTAGAACAGCTTAATATCAGTTACTATTTATCCACACTCAAGAAAGGTCAGAGAGTATCAGTGATGGAGTATCATCCAAGCATTCTTCTCTAAAAGAACATCTGTGATGGCTGAATAAGCAAAGAATTTTATGATGTTTGGGACAAACGAGAAGAATTTTCTATTCACAGTTATGAGAGTAGATCCAAAAACATTGAGAAAACATTTGTGGATCTTTAATCCCTGTATGGTTCTACCACTTGATCTAGCAGGTGGTGTCTGAGAAAAACCTAAGTTGCAGTCATCAAGCATCCTACAGGCAAAACAAAATTAGTATCTGCTGTGGTCTTTGAAAACTCATAATCAAATATTAAACTACAGTAGGCAGATATGAAATGGATCATTACTATACTAGGGGAAAAGTGATCAGCTAAATATGCATTACAATCAATGAATAATCGCTTCAGAGTCCACAACCTTCTATAGAAATCTGTGTTACTTCTATTTAAGACTAGCAAAATACTCGGATTTTGAATTACGCCAGAAAAATAATAAAGCTGTTGTCATGCTGAATCATGTTTGTTTCCAAAGCCTTCTAAGAAAAAAAAAAATCCTTGTCCCAAAGTCCAATAAGAGTATGCAGACAGAATTTTTGTAAACACATTCCCAACAGAGCTCAGCATATCTGCCACACATTTACTGTAGTGGTATTCAAATAATTTAAAATTAAACCTTGTATTAAATTCACATGTTATTATTATTGTTTACTCAGAATGAACACACATAAGTTGACTATTTTTATCTTATTTACTGCATTCGTAATACATTTGCATGTCCCTATATGTGCAGTAATTACAAGGCAAAGTTACGAGACTGAAAATTGTCATTTCCCAGAAAAAAAAAAGGATGGAGTAAATAAAATTATATTCTCAGTATTTATGATTTTATGCTTCCATTTAACTTTTCTGTTAGCACACAAAACTTAGGTGGTCATTATCTAAGTGCTAGGGGTGTCTTCTTAAAATAATTCTACCCTCTGCCTTCTTTACATGTTTTATTAATTAAATCAGATGTTCTAGTACCTGGAAGAAGTTTGCAATCAATTTCATAATAATAGGTCTTCTAGACATATAAAATGTTGTATCAATAAAATGACAGTGTTGTAACCTTGCAAAATTAGTTTTAAGGGGTATTTTTAAGTAGGTCTATAGCATCAGTTCGAGTATACTCACGTTAATTTCTGGTCTGCTTCAGCATCAAACCTCTTCAGATTAGAAACTGCTAAATAAGTCTGTGAAATAGGTTCAAGGTGATTACAATACTGTGGAAATATGAGGAAGGTTATGTTCAAATATGAATCATTTATACTAAGTTGCACAAAATTTGAACACATTATTTTTAGTGATCTAAGATTATATCAATAACATAGGAATTATGTAGAGTATTGGGACACCTAACGTGTAACTGATCTGTTATACTGGAAAATAAAGCCTGAAGTCAGGTGTCTAGATTCTTTACAAAATACGGAAGATCAGCTGGGAGTCAGAGAATTGAATTCACAAAGTCCAGTTACACTGCGTGCAAAGCCTACAGGTGAAGTAGCCAGAAACCTCTGTCAACCTCTCCACCTTCATATCTGAAGAATACACAATCTTAAACATGTATTAAAATTATATCTACCCTAGCTCAAGAAAACAAACAACCTGAAGACAGAAACTGGTGCTCTTTATTTAGTCCCATTTTACACTCAGAGTGCTTCACATACCCAAATGAAATATGATATATAAGATCTAAAATCCTTCTTCTGTCTTCTTTAATATTTGTTGGTCACAAACATGTGAGAATTGAGGGGCTTTTATAAACTTTCTTGTTACTGGAGAAATTCAGTTTTGTAAAAAATAATGGCCTATTTCCTAATTTATAAAAGGAATTAAAATGAATGCATGACCTAGCCCCTAGGGTATCCACCTGGGACTCTCAAGGTCCAGACTTTCTAAGAAAAGGTACAGTACAGGGATGTCAAAAGACAAATTTTGATGTCTTCTTTTTATGTGGAGCAATTTGCACCACCATTGAACAATTTGGTGGTTCTCAATTTACTCAAAACTGAAATCAGCATGCCTAGGTAACTCAACTTGTTACAAATTAGGCATTTTCATTGTTAAACTGTAGCTGAGCTGAGCAGGTGATGAACTATACTTAAAATGGTATCTAGGAACCTAGTCCCTTTGAAGACATTGGGCCTTGGCCTCATCTAATGTACAGTACATATTTCTTATTACATAAGTTTCTGCAGTCTACTAATTCAAACATCATTCAAACTTACTAATCTCTACAAAAAAATCATCTAGACAGGTTGCTAATTGTGAATTAATATCTTCTTGGTTGTATTTATTGTAAGAACAATCCCTTGCATGATTTTGTGCCAACTAGCATTTTTCCAAACAAATCCAAGCAATCATGTGGCAAATATGAAGTATTCCAAATCAATAGTTTGCATACAGCCAGCCTGTTTTGGAAGGTAAGAGTTCTTACAATATAGACATGGGCTGCCGTGTCAGAAAACAGTCCACTCAACTTTAATTTATTAAATATAAATATAAATAAAAGTAACCAATGAACGCAAATGAGTTACATGGATTAACTGCAGATTGAGTTACAGGATTAATTTCATGGCATCATGGCCATGTCTTTAATATATGCAGACCACAATGCTGCAATGGACCTTTGTTGTAGAGCAGCTGTTAAAAGTTCTGACATTCCTCTCAAATCTTTGGTCCACATTCCCTTCTCTTCTTTGCATCTTGCCTTTTGCTCTTATTTCTGCTTGTAGTACATACTATCTACAAAAATTTATCCTACAAGAAATGTCTAGCAGCCAAATTTTCCAGAGAAGAATTAGGTTTACAAGGATTATAATATCTCAGTTGTGCAGATATACAGTGGAATTGGTAAAAGGTAAGCTGATTAACTGAAGTACTGTGAGAAATCAATAGTCAAAACAACATCCAAAAGTATAAACTTCCCAAAATGAAGTAGGTGGAAGCTGATGTACACTCCCACTTCTAAAAATCACTCTCTTATATATGTTGGTTTAAAGGTAAACCAGCAGGAGAAATGAACCCAACTCAAAGAGATTGTAAGTCAGAATTACAATTTAATGAAAATAATACAATAAATACAATTTTGCAGACAGTTGGTTTTTTTAATCCACAACACTCAGTGCCCTGGGGCACGAACAGAAGGGCCACCAGCCGAGCCCCACATGGTCCCCCTGAGTCCAAAGTAAAAATAGTTGGTGAGACTGGGGGCTCGCAGTCTGGTTGAGAGCGGTGGTTGCAGTCTGGTCGAGGATGGTGGTCGCAGTCCAGTCGAGGTTCTGGTCCTCCTGCCTGGCTCCCACGTGTGGAGTCAGAAGTCCCCAGACTCCAGATTATACACACCCAGGTTCAGGCAGGAATGCCCAGCACCTCCCCCAGGGTGGGGAGTTCCACAATGGGTGATTGTGAGTCCTGGGTGTGAGGACAGGAATATCCTCCTATCTCACAGGCCTCTTAACACCCAGCTTATAGCCTGAGGGGTCAGGTGTGCTCTGGGCAGCTGCTGCAAATGGCCTATCATTAACAGTTTCTGGGGGATGGCATAGAGGGCATAGAATACACAGTTTGGGTTACACCCACACAGTGATGAACGCTCCCGGCTGCTTTAACTAACTAGGACATTATATAACAGCAAATTGTGATTCCTTTGAAGTCTTGTGATATCAGTTTTATCATGGTTAGTTGAAAAAAATGTGGTGAATTTTCAAGTTTGGCCAATGCTATCAAAATTTCCTGGTAGGTCAATGTGATACTATAAATAGAAACAGATTCTTATAGCACAAAACTATCCTATCTTGAAAGATCCTTTAGTATAGTTTTTTTTCTTGCCAGTTCCATTATTTGGTTTACAGTATTACACTGGAATGCCTTGATTTGCTTTACATCATAATCTCTAACATTTACACATCTGTTTTCCATATGCCTTGCAGTATAGTTCTCAAAGGAGAGAAATGGTCAAGGTCTATGTGTATATATATGAGCAGAATTCTAGACAAAAAAACCTATTTCTGGGCACTTCTATAAGTAGTGCTCGAAAATGTAAATTTAAGGATGAGAAAACTATTTCCTGTAAGTTTTGGATACTGTGAAGAGTTAATTCCATGCCTATCTCCGTTGAAACATGTATTTGTAAGCTTTTCTCTACAGTTATGAAGACCTCTTTGGCAAAATATATTTTTACATCAGATTTTTATTATTATCGTATTCTAGAATTATATCAGGACTTTAAATCACATTTTTTTCACAGTAGATGACATGGTACTATGAAAAATGAGACTAAAATGATGTGATTCATTAGTGTTCATGTAAAGTAATTATGTTTGAATCAGCAGTTATAAATTATATTTCTACTTCTAATTTATATAGTGATTTAATTGGGTGCCTAATATTAGGTATCTAACTGAACATAGTGTGAAAAGGAATGTCTTTTGTCTGAATAAAACACACAGAAACAAACAGGCATTTTCATGTTCTACTACCTAGAATGTTTGTAGTTGTGAATTCAAGCTATCCATATATCACAGGATCACAGAATATTCTGAGTTGGAAGGGACCCACAGAGATCATTGGGTCCAACGCTTAGCCCTGCACAGGACTATCCCCAAGAGTCACACCATGTGCCTGAGAGAATTGTTCAAATGCTTCTTGAACTCTGTCAGGCTTAGTGCTGTGACCACTTCCCTGAGGAGCCTGTTCCAGTGCCCAAGCACCCTCTGGTTGAAGAACTTTTTTCTAATAGCTAAGCTAAACCTCCCCTGACACAACTTCAGGCCATTCCCTTGGGTCCTACCACTGATCACCACAGAGAAGAGACCCGATGCCTGCCCCTCCTCTTCCCTTCAGGAGGAAGTTGTAGACTGCAATGAGGTCTCCCCTCACTCTCCTCTTCTCCAGGCTTAACAGACCAAGTGCCCTCAGCTGCTCCTCATACAGCTTCGCCTCAAAGCCCTTCACCGTCTCTGTTGCCCTCCTTTGGACACTCTCTAATAGCTTAGTGTCTTTCTTATATTGCAGTGACCAAAACTGAAGTGCAGAGTAGAGCAGGACTCTATATACCAAATCTGTGTCTCAGAGGAATTCTACTGGGAAAAAAAAGGGTGTTAAGCTACAGTGGGGCCAATCTGCTGAGTTTGCACAAAGCATGCAGACGTTTGCTCAGAAAAATTGGTGGATTTCAGAGTCAGGGTACTTCATCTTACACAGATTATGAGGGTGAATGACAAAGCTGTGTCAACTGATTGCAATTAGGTCAGGACATCCTGGTCCCTTTGTGAACCTGGAGCTGTGTGTCTTGATTTACCCACGGACTGACACTGAAAGCTAGAGCTAAGTGAAACTCAGAATTTCTCTTCTAATACTTTTTTTTAGTCTAAAGGCAAATCCAAAGGATCTCATAAATCAGAAACAATTATTTCAGGAATGCAAAAGTAAAGTAACATTACAACCAGACAGTATTTCAAGTTCATACTAAATAAAATACTGTCAAAATTATTCAGTAACATTTCCTGTGAAGAAATATATCAAATGGGCATTTTCTGATGGAAAAGTATGTTGGGAAACACTGGGAGTGCACCATCAGAAATTAAACACACATTTTAATTGAGCTATTTTTTTCTTACCACTTATCTTCAACTTTTGATACATTACCAGTAACTGACTAATGATTAAATTTCAATTAATATTTATTGGAGCTTCAGAAATAAAGAACAAAAGCAAAGTATACAACATTTAACAGTTGTATTTGTAACCATCTTTATTATTATTCTAAGTTCATCTACTGTTCTTTGTTGTACCATACCCTGGCAGGAATCTGCTGCCTCTGAGGTCTCCGTGAAGAGAGAGGCTCGGTCTGGCTGGAGCTGGGCACAGCCACTTCCGGGCAGCTCCAGCAGCCCCACTGCCCCACACATCCTCAGCTCCACAGTCCTGCAGCCCCGGCGTCGGGAAGCCCTGCTGGGAAAGGGCAGGGCAGCTGTGCAGTGGGGAGATGTGAGCAGATAAGGGGCGAAAAAGGCGCTGCCAGCCCTGAGGGGAGGTTCAGGAGGAGCTCCCAGCGTGATTACAGACTGAGCACAGCACCGCCCTCCCCCCTCCACAAACCACCGTTCTCCCCACACCACCCCCTGGCCCCCCGGCCTGTCCCCTTGGGCTGCTTGGGCCAGAGGTAGAAGGTAGGTACAAAACTTGGGAATGAAAGAGGGATGAGGCTGAGAAAAAGAGGGGGAGTGGATGGGAGGAAGGTGTTTTGGTTTTTGTTTTTCACCATCCAGATCTATTTTAATAGGAAATAAATGAAATTAATATTCCCCAAACTGAGTTTGGTTTGCCCATGATCATAATTGGTAAGCGATACCCCTGTTTCTACCCCGACCTACAAATTTTTTCATCTTATTTTCTCCTCCAGTCCCACTGAAAGGGAGTATTGAGAGAGTGGCTGGGCAGTGGTCAGCCACCACACTTTGAAATTAATTTTGTATAGAAATTTTGAGACAAGAAAAAGAATATCTCAGAAACTAATGAGCAAATATTTCTCGAGTTTCTCTGCTGTTCAAACCTCTTTCCCTTAAAACGTTTTGTCATTGTATCTCTTTTCTGTTTTAATTTGCAACCCAGAAAGTGGTTTGTTCTTTTAATACATCTATTTGTTTTATGGAGGTTTACATGAAATATAAGTGTTCAGTAATATCATATTCTCTTGTTTGAGCAGAACCATGGATCAGTTGGTGGTAATCATCAACTCAATGTGTAGCAGGGACCCCTAACTGCTTGAAAGCTCTGTGTTTACACGATTCTTTCTTCACATCTAGAGGAACAAACTCTGCAGTCCTGAACACTAAAAGTAGACCTTTTCTGCTTTTGAGATTCACATTATTGAATACTTCCACATTTAAATTACAGGACATTCTTCATTTATGTCATGGCAATATTAGTGTCACATAGAAGTCCTATTATAACTGCTCTTACTAACAAAACACGATCTACAACAGAACCAATTCAAATCTGAACTGCATCGACCCATTTACATGGCCTCTAGAACAAAACAGTAACAGCTTAAACTGTCCTGGTTTCAACTGCTGCATCATACCACTGCTACACAGTATAAGGAAGATAAAGAGAAGATAATTACTTTAAAGCAATTAATTTAGATCACGTAGAAATACTTTGAGCAGAAAAAATATCTTGATAAATTAATACAACAAAGTTTATGAGAAGAAGTATTTTTCAGTGTCTAAGTGGATTTTGTATTACTGAAATATATGGTATGCCTGCCCCTGCTTAGTCCCTGTATATTTCTAAAATTAAATTTTCTTAGAAAAAAGAACAAATTATACACAAAGCAAGTGGAAATCTGAGTAACTATTTAGGTGAAAGAATTTAGACAAGCTACTGCCAAATACACACAAAAAAGATGGAGGATAAGGTTGAAGTCTTTTAACTTTACATTGCAGCAACAGAAATAAGAGAATTTCAGAGCAGAAAATTATTAAAAATAATTTAAAAATCTGTGAAGGACATTCTGTAGGAAATCTGTTCATCAAGCTGCAATTTTATATATGCTTGGATGTATGTAGTGTAGTGAGAACGCAAGGGAAGAAGAACATAAAAGGGGAGATAGAACCTAAAAAAGCCTGAAAGGCAAGCAAGCTCGTATCACTTGGATAGTCATGTCATTTGGAAATCTTGCTACCTGCCCCAGGAATTTTTCTAATACTCCTGTAGTTCATACATTTTAGGTGACTTGAAGGAGCAGGAAAGTGCCACAGGAAAGTGCTACTGACAAAGGAAGAGATTCTTCAAGTCTATTGAATCCCAATATTATGGACAACATTCCTGCATACGTATCAGTTCATGTCTGCCAGGCTGTGAGTTTGGGATTCCTAGACCATGTTAGGACATTTTCAACTAAGTTAAACAATTCAGTACACACCTTGATCAAGGCTTAACAGTGATGAGTAAGCGTATTTATAATTTCTTTGATTAACTCATATGTAAAGTACACAAGCTGAGTTTTCAGTCCAGGCAAGGCCATTGTCTTTACAATGTCATTTAGTTTAGTTATGGGACTGGACCAGCAAAAGAAACATCAGTTTAAGAGAAGTCACATTTTAAGAAAAAAATCACTGTGTTTATTTCAGGGATTTCGTCTCAGGACTGCATATCACAGAAACATGGCCTATTATTTGGTACTTAGGAACCTTAGGAACCTCATCTAAATTTCAAGGTTTAGTCTGATTAGAAAAGTGATCTGAGCTGCATAAGATGTTCCAACTACAGTCTTGTTATTTGCTGTTCTCAGTTCTAACAGTCTCTTCCCTATTGAAAGAAACTAACATATATGAACCTTGCTTGAAAAACATTTCTACTGACAACGGGACAGGAAAGAAGTTTTTGTCAAAAAAGTGTCCACTTTAAATGAAAGAGGCCTTCAGAGGTGAACACATAATTTGTTAAATATGAAAAATAACAGTTATCTCCAAGTTGCCATAAATTCTTCATAAGTTCAATGAAATATTTTCAAAATACCAAAAATTCTTCACAATAAAAGTATTTGAAATGGAGAAGCTTTATAATTTCTATACCAAAAATGGAAAGAGAAATTATAGTCTTAAAAGCTTTGCCAGAAAGCAGTGGATTTCCTCATCATATTCCTACCTCTTTAAGAAACAAAATAATTAAGAACATATGTAATACACTCTCCCTCAGGTTGTATAATCAGAATTCCAGATAGTTTTCTTTGGGTGTGAAATAGAACAATTGGCTGCATTTTTTCTGCTAACAGAATCATATCACTAGAAGATTGAAGCAGGAGGGAAACAACTGAAATACTGTAACTACTGGGCTTATGTGACTTAATGTGAAAACAGAAATAGATCAACAGAAATGATGATTCATTCAACTTGGCAATTGGTAGTTTTTAACCACTGAAATAGGTATTAACTTCGCAGCCTTTGTGATATGCTCTGCATTTTTGTCCCTATATGCACTTTGCTATTAGCCCCTTTTGTCATTTCATGTTCTGACAGGATCAGTGTATTGATTACATGTTTTTCGGAGAAAGAAGAAAACAAAATGTACATCTAGAGGCTTAGCTCTTTAGTTGATTAAGAAACAATTTTATGTGTAGGTTTAGTATAAACCCAAGTATATACTCAGGGAGATTTTTTTGTGCCATGTAAGAAACCATAATTCAAGAGAAGGATACATGAAGAATTGTTTCATTTTATTCTTTAAACAGGGAGTAATTTCATTATAGTTTACCTATATGCTGCTATAATTAGTGGCCCAAAGTAGCTGATATCACATGTTTTGCTTAGTGTTAATAATTTCCTAATGATATAAAATCACTATATTGTATATCAGAAGTCAATGTAATCTTTTAACACAGTTTCAAGTCCAATAATATTAAATATTAGACTCTGATGCTATTCCTTTGTTATTACTAGCATGACAACAACAATTTTGAGAGACAAAAAATACTCTCAAAACCCTATTTTGGTTTTATGGTTCTGAGAACAATGAAGAAAAAATAAACCTTTTAAAAAGGCAATTTCAGTTTATGCCAAGTAAAATATCAGCATAATGGAAAAGTTCCAATAATGACCTTAGTGTACAGACGAAGGCCTGGTTCTCTTAGGTGCATCATCCCACTTTCCATTTAGCAAGATGATGAAAAGCAAAATGGTAAACATATTTTCTTATGAACAAGTTCATGTTGGTGGTCACCAGACTAGGAAAACCGTCAGTAACACTGCATTCTTACCTTTAGGTTATCTGGGGCAACTTTGAGTAAGATTTAAAAAGTATTAATGATAAATAAAGGATTAGTTTGTTGTTCAGTGCATGTCTGAGTTTGCATCGAAAGCAGATCACTGAATATCTCATTTTAGTTTTGTCACTTTTTGTATACAGCATCTCTCCTGAGCACTTCTTGCCTGTGAAACATGAACATATTTCAGTATCCAGCCTGAGGAAGGCATGTAACAAACAACTAACTACCAGAATACAGGATTGGGATTTGTTTCTATGATCACTACTGTGAAAATTCTCTGTTCTCTACATGCTGTCTCTAAGTACTGGCTACTAGAAGAAACAGAATCCTAAGCTAAACATAACATCAGAATTTGGTTCAAATCTTATGCCTATCCATTGTGTCTTGGGACATTTTGGTCTCAGTCATTAAATACAGAAACCTTCACTAATCTCCAAATTGAGCAGTGTTTTCACATATCCCGTGGAGTGTGCGAAGACTATAAGAATCTTCTTATTTTTGCAAAACCCATTCTAATAAAAACCCAAACGTCCTCAAGCTACATATAAAAATTTATTTGTCTAAATAAAAACATAAATGCACTAGGGAATGTAATACTATTAAGGATATATATATTTTCATATCCACAGAATGTCTGAGAGTGTGTGTTTATTAATGTGATAAGATTGCAGAAATATTTGGTAATTTAAGATATCTCATTTTAATATGGCTCTACAAGAATCACTTTTAACAGTAAGTGATCACTTAAATACTTTCCATTCTTAGAATAATTAATGTCTTCTAGATCACAGGAATGTGAATTGATGACCAACTTAAACGGTTTTCAGCTCAATGCAACTCTGAGAACTTACCCTGTCTTCAGCCTTTTACTCTTTAAAATTCCTTTAACATTGAAAAATAATTACAGGGACTGGTTTCTCTTGTTTCTTCCTCCCCATTCACTGCTGACAAACAAATTGATCCAATGAACTTGCTTAGCTGCTCAGTCCTTTCACTGCTTGTTAAATAGACTGGCAGGTGACTGATTTCTTTAATAGAGTTAGATCCAGATGTACCTAATCCTCAGCTCTTTTCCATCTGAAACAGAAGGACTAATGACCAGATGAGAACTGTTTCCAATAAAGTCTAAAAAAGGCTTGGGTTGTTTAGAGTAAGGAAAGCTGTTGCAAACATTTATTTTACTGAAAAATAAACCCTTGGAGATTCAAGATTTAGATGCAAATCTGTCGTTTCTGTGAGTGGCTGAACTCCTGCTGAAGTTTCAAGGTCAGGAAATAATAAAGAAAAAGGCAAAGGGGGAGAGAGAAAAACCCCTCCAAGTTCAGCTGCCCTGTGAGAGAGGAAGTATGAAATTGTAGCATGATAGCCAGATGTTAATTTTAATAATTGACTTTGTCTTGTGGGAAGGGGGGAGTGTGTATTTCATCATACTATAAATCACAGACCACACGTGTTAGAACCAGTTCAGTCTTGAGTAGGTAACTCTGCAATGTTCAAATGCTGTGGAAAGCTCTTAAGCTTGATCTTGAGTGTGGTATAGTGTTGAGAGTAGAGGGCAGTTACTAAACTTTCCTTCTTAATGCAGTGTCATCCTGGTATTGTATTGCCAGGTACCTGAATCACTTTGACATAGCTTCCATTATTTTATCCATTTTTGAAGTGTGTGAATATGTCCTTTCTTAAATGGTCTCTCAATTAAATTTTTACTGAAAGAAAATATGCTGATTGCATTTACTCATCTTTTTCAATCCGTGTACCATGTCAATGAAACGTGTACATTCCTTAATATATTAAGACTATACTTTCCATTAAATTAGGCCTTTCAAGAAATTAATTAGGCCTCTTGAATGCATTTTTTTAAGACTTTTTTTTTCATTAAACATGCATCACATCATGTAGCCCACTTTAAGTACCCTGACAAGAATTTTGTGCAACTTAGAATGTACCTATACAAAAACAATCACTGGATTTCTAAAGATATCAATTTAACATTATCAATGAAAATCCAAAACACATACTGCTATTTTGTTATTTGAGTGAATGGTGGGGAATAATGAGTAGGTAAGTGAAATTTTGAAAGAAACTAAACTTTCAGCTGCCCACAAGATATTTTAAAAATAGAACTGCTGAAGAGATTAAAAAATAAGCAATAATGCCTGAGTCAAAAAAATTGGGAAATGTTATCCCTAATAACTGTAATTCCGATACACTTTGAAGAAAACAATACTTTTTTGTGTAATCAAATACTATTTGCAACCGAAAGAATATTTAGAATTTAAGATGATCTTGCCAGTCATCTAACAGTCTTCAACAAGAGTATGTCCCATTTTTTAAATACATGCTTATTACATGTTTAGCATACCCACGATAAGCATATTCAGCTTATAGAAATTTTAACTTTAATTGTTGAATTTTCTTGTAAGAATTCCAATGCTGTAAAAGACTTGTCTTCAACAATGGAGTCAATCATAGATAAATATTCTAGATATCAGGAGTTGTGAAGAAAAATTATGTGCAGGAACCCCCAGATACCAAAGCAATGGAAAGATTCAAGAAAATTTATTTCTGAAAGCTGAGAACACTAACTTTATGGCACTGAGCACTGGGCATGAAAAAGATGTGCTGCTTTCCCCTCTCTGGGCCTTTTTAATGGCTCGCCTGGCCCTGCCTCATGAGGCCTCCAAGGTTGTACATAAGAATTTTGTTTTTTCAGAAAGTTAACCTCTCTGCAATGCAGAAGAAAAATCACCAAACTATCCGAGAAGATGTTCTTTCCCAGCCAGCAAAAGCTTTCTTGAGTGACATAAATTTCTTGCCTCCTCAAATTAAATCTTCAGGAAAGATTCTTCTATACTCACAGGAGAGTTATCTGCTAGCCTTTAAAATGTAGTGTTGGAAAGACTGGATAATGGTTCTCTTTCTACTTGTGGCCCAATTCCGAAGGCTTTTTGTGACTCCATGAGTCTGCGTCAGAAAGAAGGGAAGCTTTACTGGATCTTAGCTAGATTTCTTTACATCCTAATGTGGATGTAATTGCAGCATCTGCACTAAATATGATACTCAGTTTAAAACTAAAACATCCAAAGTTTAAAAATCTATCAATATTCAAAGACACTTAATTTTTAAAATATCCATGTCATTGACATTGCAATATTGATGTGAATGTGTCTGTGTGTATGTGTGAGAAAATCTGAGATTTAAGCCTCCTATTACCTTGTTTATGCAACAAAACTTACAGCGCCGTAGGCACACGAGTATAAGCGTGTCAGTGAAGGTCTCCAGTGCACATACAGGGCATTCCATGAGAAGTAAAATACCAATGTAGTTAGTTACATTGTTTTATGAACAACAAAAAAACACTAGCTTATGTCAATAAGCACAGTTTTTGCTGGTAGAGCTGATACATCCATATGACACAACCAAGTATTATACTGTGCTTCTTTGCAGAGTTTTCTCCTTACTTTTAGTAACATATTAGTGAAGACTGCTCTCTCTTATAATTCTTATTAAAAATCAATTCCTGGCCCAGAGATTTCCAGTCTTACTAACATTGTTTCACTATAAACAACTGCCTTGGTCAGTTATCAAAAATTCTTATTAGTAGAAATTTCAGCATCAGGTAAAGCTGTGGGAGACTGTGTAAAATGCTTCACTGAAGTCTAGGTAGACAATATCATTAGCTTTTTCCTCATCCACTAAGGATGAGGCAAGTCACTTTGTCATAGAAGGAGATTGGGTTGGTCAAGCAGGACCTTCCTTTTGTAAAACAGTGTTGGCTGAGGCTTATTCCCTGGTTGTCCTGCATGTGCTGTGAGTTGGCACTCAAAATAATCTACTCCCCGACCTTCCTAGGTGTCTTGGTTTAAGACAAATGCTGGGGCAGAGACTCCAACAAATGAGGTCCCTCTCATTTTCACCAATACAGTGTTACAAAATTCAAGGAGATATAAGAGAAAAAAATTACAGTTTACTGACAAGAAATATAGCAGCAACAACAATACAAACAGAACAGTTCAAACCAACAACAGACAGAGATTGCCTCTAGTCTCTCTTCCTGCTCCAACCAGAATTCCAGGGACAAAAAGCAAAACCTAGGAAAGACCATTTGTCCACACAAAAGTTTTAATTTATGCTATTAAACTGCTCAGTTCACGTCACCCAGTTAGGCTCAGGTCTCATTCAGTTCCCAGGAGGCAGGACAGCGGCAGGGACTGCAAAGCCAGAGTGGTGGCCAGGAGAGTTAGCTCACAGCTTGGCTGGGCACAGCCTCATTCCAGCTTGGTTTGGCTCTGCTCCAACTTGGCCCCGTTTGGCTCCTGTGGAAAATGGCACTGCATGCGCCCAGCAGCAGCTACCAAAAAATGGTTAGTGATTGCACAAGCCCTGGAGCAGCCTGTCACAGGCAGTGACTGCAGTTGGTTGGATCCAGGCACAGCTTCCTGGGCAGCTGGGCCCTCTCACAAATCTGGCAACAGTTACAGCTTGCTGGTTTCAGTAACAGTTATGACCTCTCGCAACCCCCGAGGAGGCAGGGCAGCGGCTTCCGCCGCTCCATGTGCTGGTCCAACTAAAAATGTGGTTAAACATGAAGAGGGTTCCTCTTCTGCTTGGCACTGCTGACTACTGGCACGCTTCTTCTGTTCCCCGCCTGCCTCCAACACTCCCTGGCTCTGGCAAAGGCAGTGGGGGGAGTGTTATGTTCATTCTTAAAAAAACAATTCCTCCAAAGCAATGTTGGAAAAGGGGAATAAAATACAAAACCTCCTTTACCATGATACAAGGTCAGGCTGACAGGCCTGTAGTACCCCAAATCATCCTTCTGACCCTTCTTGTAGTTAATAATCACATATGCTAATCTACAGTCAATTGGGACTCCTCCAGTTAACCAGGAAGGCTGGTAAATGATTGAAAGTGGCTTGACAAGTTCTTTTACCAGTTCCCTCAATACTCTCAGGTGAATCTCATATGGGTCCCTATACTTTATATGTCTAATTGTCATAGCGAGGTCACTAACCACAGGTCCTGGATTATGGGGGCTTTGCTCAGCTCCCAGCTACTGGGAACTGAGTATCCTAAGGACAACTGGTTTTGGTATTCAAAACTGAGACAAAGAAGGCATCAAGTACCTCAGCCTCATCCCCGAGCACTGTGCTGCACCTTGCATCCAGAAAAGGGTGGAGACTCTCCTTAACCTTCCTTTTGCTGCCAATGTATAGAAACTTTTTTTGTTGTCTTTAAACACAGTGGCCAAATTAAGTCCCTGTTTGGCTTTGGTCTTTCTTATTTTCTCCCTACATAACCTCACAACATCCTTGTAGTTCCCTCAAGTTACCTGCTCCTTCTTCCAGGAAGGAGGAAGAAAGGAACTCTTTTCTTCCTGAGTTCCAGCCTAAGCTTCCTGTTCAACCAGACCAGTTTTTTTTTCCACACGGGCTTGTCTTACAGCAGATGGGGACAGCCTGCTAATATATCTTTGAGATTTCCTTCTTAAAGCACATTCAGCCTTCTTGGGCTCCTTTGCCCCTCAGAACTGCCTCCTAAGGGACTCTCTCGATGAGCACTGCCAACTCATGGGCCATAATGCCTCTGATAAGTGGACTCCCAACAGGCCTGTTGTCGGCAGACCTGATGGCATGTAAACTGCCCCATGGTCAAAAAAAGAAAGAAAATTCCACCTATGACACTAGTCTATAAGCCATGTAATTATTAGGCTAGTTTCCTGTTCCTTTCAGTATTTGTCCCTGGTACTGAGAGAATTGAGGAGAATACAACCTGTGCAACTGACTTTTAACCAAATGCCCCAGTATCCTGAAGTCCCTTTTAATTGCCCTAGGACTTCTTCCTTCAATTTCATCGCTACCAACCTGGATAAATAATAGAGGGTAATAGTCAGGGAGCTGTACCAGATCAGGGAGTTTCCTCGTAATGTCCCTTACCTGGGCCCCAGGTAGGCAGCAGACTTCCCTGCGGGATGGGTCCAGTCAGCATATTGGCCTCTCCATTTCCCTCAGAAAGGAGTCATCTTCTTTTTTACTTCGTGGAGCTAGTTCTAATACATGGGGTTGGCTGACTCACCCTAGGTAAACCCCAAGGTTGTCCTTCATTTACCTCATAATTTTCCTGGCCTTCAGTTTCCAGAGCCTCCAACCTGCTCTGTAGGGGCCCCTGCAAAGGGGAGGAAGGCCAGGAGAGGATTCACCAGCCACCCCTTTGCAGGGACCTGACTCCATTTCCCCCCTAGTCGCTTAGGTTACCCTCTGCATGTTAGGGAGAGAGTAGGGCATTCTTGGTTTCCTGAGGTGGAGTTGGCCGGTACCCTGCCTCAGGGTTGGTAGAGGGCAGTTCCACCAGTCAATTTCCTCCTCAGACACTCTGATATTGCTTAACTTTTCCTGTTCTTCTTAAAGTTTTACCTCCAGGATAAGCATGTCATTGACCTGATTACACAGGTATTGTCTCTTCTGCCTTCTGATACCAGTGACAGGCTCTGGCACTCCTGGAGCCCAAGATCTGGACCCTTGCATATTTCATTGGCAGGTCAGTTTGTGTTGCCACATTCTTTCTGGCGTGTGCAGAGGACTCAGCTCCTTGGCAAGTAGATGTTATTGCTAAGCTCACCTCTTGAGGTGATGGGTGAGTAACTGCACCCATTCCTGCTCAAACTTCTGTGAGAATCAAACTGCCACACCCTGGCTGCCACACCCTGGGGGCAGCTTATCTATGGGTGGGGATGGGTCTGTCCCTCCTGGTGCCACCCACATTGAATCAGAACTTCCTCTGAGTCATGGCTGCGCTGCCTCCTGCTTGGGAGGAGGGGACTGGGATGCCTCTCTCTGTTCTAGTTTTGAGCTCTTGCCAGTAGGAAAGCTCACCTCACCCCCTCTGCATGATTCTTGGCTCAAGAGCACTTCTGTCTGTGCAGTTCTCCTCAGAGTCTTGGCTGAAATGACGGTTACCCCAGGTTTTGAACGTGCACTAACCCTGACTCCCAAAACTTTATCAAATATTTTAAAGAAGTATCAATTTAAGGTCAGGGAGGGAGAGAAGTTGGGCTACAAATCTAACATATTCATAAAGCAACATGAAATATTGCCAAAAATATGAAAATCTGTGAGAATATAAAAATTCTACTTCCTCCATCAGTGAAATTTTTCAGTACTTCAACTATCTTTGGTATGTTCTTCACCACTAGAAGTATTCCATTTGGGATTCAAGCTGGAATTGCAACCACCGTTCTACTTTTGCATTTGGTTTAGAGTCAGCAGCTGAGGCAGCTGTGATTGTTTAGTCTGGAGAAGAGGAGGCTCAGGGGAGACCTTATGGCTCTCTACAACTACCTGAAAGGAGGTTGTAGCAAAATGGGAGTCAGCCTCTTCTCCCAGGCAGGTTGTGACAATACAAGAGGAAATGGCCTCAAGCTGCACCAAGGAAGGTTCAGGTTGGACATCAAGAAGAATTTTTACACTGAAAGGGTGGTTAACCATTGGAATGGGCTCCCAAGAGAGGTAGTGGAGTCACCATCTCCGGAAGAGTTCAACAAATTACTGGATGTGACAGTTACTGCTATGGTTTAGTTATCATGGTAGTGTTCAGTCAAAGGGTGGACTCAGTGATCTTGGAGGTCTTTTCCAGCCTTAATGATTCTAGGATTCTGTAAAAGGGAAGAAACTTCTCTTCACTGGCCTTCTTGGTCATATAAAATGACCAATCAAGAAGTGGGCCCACAGGAACTTCATGAGGTTTGACAAGACCAAGTGCAAGGTGCTGCATCTGGATCAGGGCAACTCCTGGTATCAATACAGGCTGGGGGATGAATACATGGAGAGCAGCCCTGCTGAGAAGGACTTGGGGCTGCTGGTGGATGAAAGGCCAGACATGAGCCAGCAATGTGCATTCACAGCCCAGAAAGCCAGTTGTATCCTGAGCTATATCAAAAGAAACGTGGCCAGCAGATTGAATAAGGTGATTCTTCCCCTCTGCTCTGATGAGAACCCACCTGGAGTACTGCATCTATCTCTGGGATTCCCATCACAGGAAAGACATCAACCTGCTGGAGCGAGTCAGAGGAGGGCCACTAAGTTGATTGAAGGGATGGACCACTTGAGGATAGGTTGGAAGAAGTTTTTTCAGCCAATTGGGAAACGGAAGGCTTAGGGGTGACCTAATCGAAGCCTTCTATTACTGAAGGGGGTTTGCAAGAAAGATGGAGAGAGATTATTTACAAGAGCATGTAGTGACAGGACAAAGATGAACGGCTTCAAACTGAGACTAGGTTTAGAATAGATATTATGAAGAAATTCACTACTGTCAGGGTGGTGAGGCCCAGAGAAGCTGTGGCTGCCCCACCCCCAGAAGTGTTCAAGGCCAGGTTGGATGGAGCTCTGAGCAACCTGGTCTAGCAGAAGGTGTCTCTTCTGCTAGAAGGGCTTGAACTAGGTGATCTTTAAGGTCCCTTCCAGCCCAAACCACTCTATGACTTTATGAAGTACAAGTCTTGAACCTGAATTGGTTCTACTGAATTGAAAAAGTATGTACAAAGGCTGATACACATCCATACATCTGATACACATCTGTGAGAAATATCTCTAATTGAAATTTCAGAAATGGCCAAATAAAGTGAAACAAAGAACTTTCAATTTTGACACGTCTTGGATGCACCCTATCCCTGTCAAGGCTAGAGAAAAAGTGCACACCTCGAATGGGAGGGCTAAGCTTTTTCAAGGTCTTTGAATTTACATGATCATTCTCTCACTCCTCCCAACACAAGTCCCACTCGTTTCTCTGCCCCCTGGCCACATGATCCCTGGCAGTGAGGCCAGACTGGTCTTCACTAGCTTACATGCTTTCCGAGGCGCTTGTAGTCTAGTCCAATAGTTGTAAAGCTCAGGACCCATCCCTTCTGGTCGACTGATTTTGCTGTTGGTAAAGGTGTAATTCCATGTAAGTTTTTCTTTGGCACTTAGGGCAGTTCCCTTCTAGGGCCACTCTTCAGTCATTAGGGGTCTTCCACAGATCCAACAGCTAGTGAGGTTAAATTCGGCTGCTATCCTTTACGCTAAAATAATAAATGAATTTTGTCTTATTAAAGGGAATTCTATATTTTTGGTCAGTTTGTGTTTCAAATCAAGATATAAATTACCCAACAAAAATGGTGACGCTTCATTTGGCTGTTCTTTCTGTTTACCACTGGTAACAAGTTTTTCTTTTATAAAATCCTGACTTTCATTTTTGGATGTAATATCTTAACAAACTCATTCTTCACCTTCTGGACAACTTGACCCTAGTCTGGCTTCTGTCAGTCCTAAATTTGTAGCCACCCAGTACTTCTTGTGGCCTTCCACACAAACTTTTCATTCGTCTTTATTATAACATGTTTTGTTCCCGTATTTGTGTGCCCTAAAGGCTTGTACTACACCTTCTTTATAATAAACATTGTGATAGCATTTTAAGCGGCTGTTTTAAACAGTAGTAATTACCAGTTGTAATGTTATTATAGTAAGTAAAGGTCTAGCATGACATGTGCTTCCACTCCTCATGCCTATTGGGTTGCAGCCAACAGCAGAGTAAAAGTTTTCTTCGTGGTAGGTACAGAGGCTAACCTGGTCTTGCCCTCTACTGTATTGTCTTTGAAAGCTATTATACTCGTTGCTTCCATGAGCCTTTCATGCGACTACGTTAATATCTGGTTCACAATGTTTCTTATAAAGAGAGATGACATACTTACAGTTATTACCTTCCAGCTGAACTGTAGGACATAAATTTATCTTTCATGTCAGTATCTTGCCCTTAGAATTCAGCCTGTCTCACCAATGTCTCTTTCTGTAAATCAGAGATTCCGCTTTGCTCCACGGCAAGATAATTTTCTGTAATGTTCGTCCTTCTTGAATTCTGTAAGAAATTTATTTCCGGGTTATTTTTAGCTTTGGGAATTTTCCTTGACACTCCCATTTAGGGAGAGTGGAGGGAGACTTCACTGGTCCTTTGACTCTTGCAC
>VZRE01014216.1:0-51818 GCA_013396775.1 Cephalopterus ornatus
AGGATGACTGCGACAGCACCATGAGGGTCTATGCTGCACATAAGAGTAATCCATTTTTCCACTGTACTATGTCTGTTAAAACCAGCAAATTCAGGGCTGAATATTTGCTTCCTAACAAGCTGCTTAACAGAGCAGTGGTGTTCTGGGGGATGCAGAGCAGATGACTCTCTGGGCAGATGACACCAGTGAGTGTTGGAGGGAAAAGCAAGTGTAGCCAGCAAGGCAGAAGAGGCAAGTTGTCACACTTGGTGTTTCTGACTGTTAAATCTGAATGCACCTAATTAGTTATCTCCTCTGCTAACACCTTCACCACCACCAGGATTCTAAGAACATGTACTCCATGGGAATGCCCATAGATGGACTCGGAAACTTTGTTGTAGTCTCTAGGCCCTGGTCTGCAGTGAAACCTTCTGGGGTACATGTATGCATTTGTGTGCACATAAAGACCATCACTTGCTGCCTCTGGTTAAAGGTCAGGCCTACTCACATCTGCATTACAAGCATTTGTTAATGGCCCAAGTACTAGTAATCACTACCACACCAGGATTTGGTACGTTTCCAAAATTAAGGCCATTTTGTTTCAATTTTTAATTTACTCTTCTTTTACCCTCACAGTTGAAGTCTTCCCTACCAGAGCCCTACCCAAAAGGATCCAAATGACAACCATTCCCAGACTAGCAGATAGCCCAAGTATATACACTCTGCTGCATTCACAATATCTAGGCTCTGTTAAGCTTGGAACAAGATTTAAACTGGATTTCATTTCAGAATAGTATTATAAAATGCTTCATCTACTGGCAAACAGGCATTTCAACCTTTTTGCCCCTAAGAACAGATACTCACACCACATTTTTGAAACTCAGTTGCTTGGTAGGAAACAACCCATGTTTTCTAGAATCTTTAAAGGGAATTTGGCTAGGAAACAAATCAGAATTGAGCTAGGACTAACCAGGGTAAGGGTTGCTTATATCTGCAGATTACCCCTCTCTGCTTTTCTAATTCACTCACCATGCCTTATCTTTCCATTAATCTTTAATAAACCTTTTAGTTAATTCCCCAAACACACACAATCTACATGACAGCAGGATACAGTGCAAAAGCGGTCCATGGATATGAGGAAATAGGCACCAGAGGAATCAAAACTCTGCTGAGTTTTGATCAAAACAAAAGAGGGGAAATTTTTAGGATTAAAAATACCCAAACTGCAGGTCAGTGGAAAATGATGAGCAATCAGGAGAAAGAAGCAGTAAGGGCAAAAGCTGGGAGGAGGAAGGGGGCTGCTTAGGGTACTAGTATTTATCTGGCTGTTGGATTGATTTTCTCAATGGGGCCCTCCTCTCTTTTCCACTCTGGTTCCATTTTGACAAAAACAGGCAATCTGATTTCAAATTTGAGGCCTCTGAAATGTGGAAAACCCTCTCCATGCTGACAACAAGATATAGCTAGATTAAAAGGTAAATGCAATTTAACCCACCCCAGTAGAAATGGTAATCAAATTATACTGCCTCTAAATATGATAAGTTTGGGACTGGGGCCCTCGGGGGAAGAGAAGGTGTCTTGCAAACACAAACACAAAGAAACATGTCAAAGGGAACTGCTAAATCAATGCATGAGTTGTGACTTCAACCCTACCTCCCTCCCCCAGGGTGCTTGATAAGCTGCTGATTGCTTCTGAAATATCTACTACCAATGTTAGGAACTGATTAAGCAGCTTACAAAGCACTGGGGGCTAATAGACAGGCCCACCAGGGAGACTGCAGCTCTGGAGTTAAGTAGCTTGCTTTTTCATGGCTTGATTATTAAAGATGAGATAGCAGAACATGCTGAAAAGATGTGGAAACAGTTTTAGACCTCAGGCGACTGGCCTTTTTATTTTATATATGGCATCATTTCTACTCTGTGACTTCACCAGCCAACAAAAGCCGTGTTTCCTGTTGTTCTGTAGTCTCCATCTCTGAGGGGCATGTGAACTCCTTCGAGTTAATGTGTCAGCTGAACGTCCAGAACTATGCTACCCTTATCCTGCAGAAAAGGCACCACTAGAGGAGGAAAACATAGGTGAAAGAAGCTTAAAATACTGTGTTTTACATGTTACTGGCAATAGCATCAGAGTGTGAACACAGATGTCCCCAGGTCAGCTAGCACACCTCACCTCAGTGCTTCCTCCATTGTGCATCTGAGCACTGCAGCACATTCACCTTACATTCCCTATCCTCTGTTTTCAGCTCTTTTTTCCAAATTCATCTTGTTTAATCTGTTACATAATAAAATTCTGCCAATTCAGATGTACTGCAAGGTCCTTGCTTAGTTCAATCAGTATCAATGCAAAGACACATTGTGCTGGCACATTACCTCTTCCATGGTCACATCTGTCATGGCAACACTGCACGGCTTGACTTTGTGCAACAGGTTTGCTGAGGTTTTTGAGGTTCTTGAGGGGGGAGTTGGTTTTTCTCCCCCCCTCTTGTGGCAACGCCCAGCACACTTTGTAAATAATCATGTTGCACTCAGGACTGTAAAAATTCCTAAATTCCTGAATAAGTACTCTTTCAAGCAAAGAAATAAATACTACTTGTCACCTGCAGGCTGGGACTTAGATGAGAATTCATTGATCAGATGAAAATTTCTCAGAGCAAAGCTCTATTTGCAGACTACTACTAGTTTTCTTTCAGTCTCTTCCCAGCCCCATCTGAACACTGATGCTCTAGGCTTTCTCTCTTTCATCCCTAACCAATGCCCCATTAACCCATTTTTATACTAAACTGTAAACCACAGGGATGACTTGGAAGTACAGCTAATTATGCTACGATTAGCTAAAAGAGGAATGTACAATTAGCACTGTAGGTGGTAACAGGCTTAATGTGTAACAGGTAGAATTAATTGAAGGCACTTACCTGCTGAAGGTCTGCAAGAGAGTAAAGATGGATTTGCTGGAGAAGATATTCTCTGGGAAAGATCCTGGAAAAGAGAAAAATGGATGTGTGTCAGACCTTTTTGACTGGGAAACTTAAAAGTTTCCTCTCCCCACCAAACAGCTGCAGAACAACAATGCTGGGCAGAGAGCTTGTCAGAAACTGGAATTATGTCACCCTTTAAGCACCAGCTACTATTACAGCATTCCACATGGGCACAACAGTTCCACAATAAGAATGAATGCTGTACCAGTGTCATTCTCCAATTGTCAAGTCATGTACAGTGACATTTAGAGCCACTGAAAGTTCTTCCTCAGCATAGATGGTGTTTCTTTAAACAATTAACCCAGTAATAAAAACAAATAACTCATTTAAAGTATTGAAAGTATTAATTAAAACTATTTCTTATGCATTTTAGTACAAGATTCCTGGTCTGCTACAAAGCTGTAACAGTTAGTTTCAGACATGATTTTGGCCTTGTAACTAAAATAACTATATTGGGAAAAAGGTCATGCAGATACTGTTCTTGCAACATGAAATTGATTGATATCAATTACCTTTTGCATACAGAAATATATGTATTGGTATAGTCTTTGTAATGACTTATTTGAGAAAGCACTGTTTACCTTAAAATAAGCCAAGGTTTCAGGCAAGACCATTGCTTATGCACTGACAGACCTGTTCAGTAAAGCTAAATTACAGAAACCTGAATAGGGAGGAGATGCCCTAGTATGAGTGACTGGCAGTAAAATGAAAAACTGGGTTAAAGTAACATCACAGAATAAAAAAAGGACATTGTAAAGGCAAGTGGATATCAGCTAAAAAAGTTTATGAAAACCTATGTATCTGTCATAAAGATGTCAGGAAGAGAAAAAGTACATCTAATTAAAACATCTATCTTTGTAAGCACACACAGAGAAACAACCACCTGACCAGCTTTTATTTTCCATCCACACAGAACAAATACACCACACTAAGGTATCCTGGGCAGTGGAGAGTTACATCACTCTTGCAAATAAAGCGACCAAGCATCTCAAGAGGTGAAACTATTTCACACTACATGAGTCTCTCTCTTAGAGCAGAAATTGTGAACTCTGTTCCTACCTAACAATCAGGTAGTTGTAAGGCAATACAGAAATGAAACTCTTGATATTATTAAATGCACGAACAAAGCTCTGGAAAAGACTGGTTTGTAATGGTAGAACTGAATGGCAGAGAACAGAGAGCCCACTGGACATGTTCAAAAAAACCCCAAAGATATCGAAAGGCCAATATGAACGTACATGATCACGATATGAGACTAATGAGAAAGCACATAGCAAACTCACAGAAGAGATTTTAGAAGTTGCAACAACATAATCAGCTGCAACACTGATCAACAGGGCTAAGACTACCGACTGCAATGCTTCCACAGAAGACTGATTCTAAGAAATAATGAAAACACCTCAGTTCCTTGTACTCCACTAGCTGTCTTAAGCAACTACCTTAAACTTATGCTTTCAAAGCTGTCATGAAGGGCCTAGGACTTCTCACCACTGTTGAGTGGTACAAAGTCTCATAAGTCCTTTTGTACTTTTGAAAAAAATTTAAGCTTTATTGAGGTGGAAGGAGAAAAGTTCTGCAAGTAAGGCACTGACAACAGAGCACTGCCCATCATAGGCACTCTTCTGGAGCTGGACTGTGCCCTTGCTCCTTGTCACCCATCAAGTGTATTCACTCTGCCCTCCCAATTCTCAGCTGCAGTCTCCCTAGGATACTGCCATTTTCCCCTTTTGGCTCTGTAGATACCCATTGCTCCTTTTAGAGGTGAACGTGTTTCAGTGGCTCTGCTGCCTCACACCTTCATAATACATTTGGCACAATGTCAAAGACCACTCAAAATCCAGACGTCAGACAACATATGACACTGGGATTCCTCATTTGCACGTAGCAGATTTATTAAAACTGATTGCTAATGAGTCAACTCTAAACAGCATTTTGAAGCATTAGTATTTTTTCAGCTCAGATAGAATTTCTTTCATCAAAATTTCCCCATCATTCTCCCCAATCACACAGACAGACACTAAGACAGACACCACACAGTGCAGTAGCCTTGCCAGGAACTGCATTATTTGCCGATGCCCTTACAGCACTGTTAAGGAAAACAATTAGCTAATGAAAGATTTCCTTTTTCAGGAAATTGCCTGAATAGTCCATAAAGCAGAAACTGTCAACGACTTAGTATCGATGACTAACATCACATTCCCCTGCCTTCAAGGACAGCGTTTTATTTCCTGCAAGTTCTAGCTCCTAATAAAAAGTGTGCAGATGAAAAGCAAACTCATGAATTCCTTTGTGAGTCTCAGCCAGCACAGGCCCTGGTGACAAACATCCTATCCCTGTACCTGTCCCCTTCCCTAAGACATGTTAGTTTGCAGCAATAGCTCTGCAGAGCAGGCATCCAACACACCTCCTCCTTTCCAAATCTATTTCCAGGAAAAGAAGTTGGTACTGCCCTTCCAGTCTTATGCAAGACACATATACACACACACATACTTGGCACTCAAGTGAGAAGAGTGATTATTTCTACTGCTATGGAAACTGAGGCATAAAAAACCCCTCATTAAGACTGGTCCAGCTTCAGATTTGCAGTTCTTCTATTAGCTCGAAAAATTAAAACTGGTTGTGGTGGGCCACAGAGAAACAGCTGAGCTGCCAGAGCTCACAAATACAAGAGCATTTACAAAACTTCTTATGAAGCAACCAGACAAGTTCCTGTATGATTCCCAATACATGTAGATGCAAACCACGACTTCAACACTTGCCCACATCACCAGAGGTGGAAAGCAAACAGCCCCATGACTGTGAAACCCTGAAATTGCCTAAAAGGAGGAAGCTCAGCCCCCAACCATATGAATTGTCTTCACCACTCCTGTGGTGAGCTGAGCAACTGCTTCAAAAACACATCTTGCTGTGCTGCATGTCTGCAATTAAGATCTCATCCAGAAAATTTCTATTAGTCCCATTTGGAAGGAAAAACCAAACCTCAAGAGCTACCTGAACATAACTCGTAAAGCCACCTCCCAAAACCTCATCTGTTTTCATTGCCAATTTTAGTCAGCCTCTAGTGGATGGGTAACAAGAATATAACACACACCAAAATATCCACCTTGAATACATTTTCAAAAAAAAAATCATCATAAAATGCAGGCAAATCATTTGGGGCAGGACATCCACACAGACCAAGTAGTCCAGTGAGCAAGAAAATGACTGATGGCCCATTTCCAACATCTTGCTTGCCTGCACAGGTTCTCTGAGCCTAATGAGGTCATGGGCTTATATAAAGTCTTTTTCAGTAGAAGGCACATAGGACTAATTCAGAGCCTCTTGCTTCTCAACCCGCACACCTCCTCTCATGTAACTAGTAGGAAAGTAGCATCTCTGCCCTCTCCAACCCTCTGTCATCTGCAATTGAAATTAGCCAGAGGAAACCAAAGTCAGTAGAGAATAGCAGGCGAGATGAGACTCACACAAACACCATGCCACTGCATTAGTGCCCAGACAAAGTACTACGAGGCATCCAGATCAACCTAAAATCACATTCATTTCAAAAATCTCACACAGACTACAGAGCAGGCTAAGATAACCACAGTTAGAAACACTTCACTAGAAAATACTTATTTACTTTCTGTATGAGGTTTGCATCAGGAGCTTGAGCATGCTTGGGTTAATATAAGACCTTGATCCAAAAAGACCAAAACATGTGCCTGCATTTTATTTTTCCCTTGATATAAAGGTCCTTTATAAACACCAAATGGGAAATCTCTGATTAGTTATTTGAAAGCAAAATAATAGATGTCAGTTTTGTAAATCTCTTGATTGATGTGCTACAACTAACTAGATTTTTTTTCTTTAGAGTTGGTCCATTAAAAGCATTCAAAAACAGTGTCCTTTCAGTCAAATCTTAACACAGAAAAAAACCTGGAGTGAGCCAAACAGAGGTCAAACGCAAGACGTTAAGACTTATCACAATAAAACCTCAAACCTCTGCTGCTTCAGAATGTGACCTGTGACCCTGGAAAGGCAAATGGTATCAAGAGCACATCCCACTAAAAGCACCTTCTAAGCTTTCACAGTTTGGAAACTCCCGGACCAGTTTCACCACATATGAGTCACAGGACTGCTGTGCTGTAAAGCGCTGGCTACTAGTCAGGGTTTAGCTGAAACGAACAAACCAAGTTCAACGTTAAACAGCCCTCCAGTTTTGCCAGTCCCTGTAAACAATGAAATCCAAAGTCCTATTGGTTAAAGGTCTCTAAATTGCTTTATTGTTACGTCCTAGATATAAACGCGATCAATGCAAGCAGGAAAGAAATCCACCATCAGAGACTTTCAGCCCAACTTACAAGAGAGAATTGAGCATTCTCAGTTTGTGATTATTACTCTTTTTTTGTTTGATATTTTGTAATCTGAAATATAACTTTCAGTCAAGACAGAACCAGAAATTTCATCTGTTCCCTTTTGGATGATCTTATCAGGTAAGTATTTGCACAAACAAAGGTTATCTTTTAGTGTCCTCCTGCAAACAGAACCACTGATAAGACTTTGCTTTTTGCATTTGGACAAAGTGTGTAGTCATGGTGCTTTGTTAGCACTAAGTAATTGCTCTGCATTTAAAGCCTGTTTATCATCAGCTTAGGTAATTTTTCTTCAATGGGTTAAATGCCCTGACAGCTCTGCTAAAGCTACAACCAATTAATCTCCCCGTGCCTGACACTATAACCAAAGTACAAACGTGATAAGCAGGAGGAACTCTTCTTTTTACAATGCAATCAAAAGCAATCAAGTTTGCTGGCAGGTGGGCACAACCAAATCTCCTTTGTACCAAAAGGCCTGTTGAAACCTAGGATGGGAGGGGAAGCTGGCACCACGATTTCATGTGCCAGCCAGGAGTGTCTTGTTTGACCAGGTTGAGAACTGTATGACTGAGCTCTGACTCACGGGGGACGCAGATGCACCAGTCTAGCACACTGCCACCTCTCCACCCCTCTGCAGGAAGCTGCTACACCCACTGCTACACCCACAGCTGGCAGAGCACCACGGGTACCAAGTCCATTTCCTCAAACAGCACAGTTCATTCCCTGCCCCTGCAACTTACACCACCAACAGCTCCCTTTGGAGCTACTGCACCACGCTGCAAACCAAAGCAGGTGACAGGCCAGCACATGCTGATTACTGCTGCTCCTGTATATTTTGCCTCTAGACAAGGGGCAAGAGGCCCTCTGAAGTCTCTCCCTGTGCACCTCCACCAGCTGCAGACAGGCAGGACCTGCGTGTGCCCTGATCTCACTGACAGCTCCAACTTCTCAGAGTTACGCTTTGGTTTTAAAAGCACAGAGGGGTATCAGTGAATTGCCAGTTATCCCAAATACACATGACAGGGTAAATAATATCTCTTGCAATGCTTTTGATATGGGCACTGTTAATTTAAGTAGAGAACGGCATCAGAGGTGAGGGGAAAAGGCAGGATTTTTTGGCAGTGTTTCTAATTCTCATTGTTATTTTCAGGCTTTTGATTTTGTATTTCCTTGGAAATCATAGCTCCTGGAAGCTTGTCGGGAGAGGAGAACCCAAACTTTCCAACCAGCAAAAGTTACTCAGGAAAGCAGGGCCCTGGGAAACTCTGTGATTTTAAAGTCAACAGATAATAATAAATGGATTAATTTAAAGCAAAACTCCCCACTACTTATTTATTTAATTCTTGTGGTATTATAACAGATTAATACTTTTTTCTAATTCTATGGATTTGTCTAAAAAAGTGTTTGTGAATCATTTCACATTCAAGAGGTATGAACGCTCTTCTGGTTATGCTCTGGGAGCAGTCATTCCTACATATCTTCAGCCCACACTAAGTGCTAGATTTATTAGCAAGCATGTCCAGGTAAAGTGTTATTTCATGCTGTCAGGAAATTCCCTGTGAGCATCCCAATATTAAAACAGTTACTCTCATCATCCATCAGCAAACCTGAACCAGTATATAAACTTTCAACTAAAATGCACTGTATCAACCCTCCTTCCTCTGTGGTTCCTTGAGCAAGGTTATGAGAACATTGTGAGAGACAAGAATTAATATAGATCAAACTTAGGAATCAAGTAACAGTGCTACTAAAAGCAGAATGCAGAGAGTTAGACACACGGTTTCATTTTGAAATCAAAATAGCTTACATACCCCAATTAACTTGAATTTAAGACTAAGAAAATGCTCTTTGATTTTTTCAGGCACTTTTGAACCCTTGCAGTTTGCTGTTCAAGTTCTGATATAAAAACATAGGGATAAAAATGGCACAAGTCATACTTAACACAGTGTCCACATCTAACAGAAACTTATTTTTAAATCATTACCTTTTTTTTAAAGCATCCTAGTCTCAAAAAGTGAATGGAAAGTACCACTGTGAAAGGGATGTAATATTACTCATTTCTTTGACAAGGAGATGCAGGTAGGCCCCTTGACTGGAAAATGCTACTGTGAACTGAAAGACCCACCTGTTCTCTGGAAGACTTATCATGGAAAACTCTAGCATGCTCCTCAGCTGTATGCTGACCATGGTACAGCACTGGCTTGTGCTTTTAACCTTCCCCTGATGAGAACAGACAGCAGTACTACCTCCACCCTGGCTGCTCTGGCACATATCTCATTGTTCCAGCTCAGTTTGTTACCTCCAGTTGAAGTGAAAGCTCAAATTCCACCTTAACACCATGCCCTCAGTTTTAGCCAAGGACTTCCTAAGATGTTGACTTGCAAGAACTCTGCATACATAGTTACTTCATCCAAAAGGGAGAAGAGTTGAAGCAAAGAGATAGAGGTAGTCTGTAAGAACTCCATCAACAGGCATGCTTTATTTCAGCTACTGCAATGACTACACGCATGCAGGATCTATACAAAGCAAATGGTTTGTGCATACTTCTCTGCATTTATTTTCTCACCTTTCCTCACTTTCACAGAAGTTGGAAGGGACCCACAAGGATCACCCAGTCCAACTGTTAAGTGAATGGACCTTGGGGTTTTGTTTTGTCTTAACACTGGCTTCTCTCAGGATATCCAGATATCCTCTTTGAATTGAGTTTCCCTCTTGCCCTCTTTCCAATCACCCATGCAATAAATTTTCTTCTTCTGTTGGTCTTGCCATTATCTCAGAGCCCCAAGTGCTATGAAACCATATCCTTCTGTTCCTTTCCTGCTCAAACTTTCTTTTTGCAGTTTACTGCTTTCACAAATTGTGTCTTTGTTCTCCTGCTTTGGAATTTTCCACTCTCCAAATGCCCTAACCATTGCAAAGAAAATGGAGAAAATAGTCTCCTTTGACAGTCTGGACATGACTTAGTGACCTTCTGTTGTCCTTGGTCTGAAAGATGACATAGCCCCAGCTTCACATACGTGAGGTATTTGGTGGTATAGCGATTGCATAAGATCAATCAGGATTCCTGCAATGTGTTTAGACAAGTTCCCCAATTGCCACACAAATATTTTGAAAGTAATCTACTCCTGTGTCAGAAGTGATATGTCCAAGGCCTCACTGTAGGAAGTGATAGGACTCTATTGTTCAGCATTACTGACTTTGGGCTTGTTTCACTTCTTGCTGACAGACCAGCAGGCTCAGCCAGGACCACAGGTCTGTAGCACTGGAGGTGTACCTTTAACCTCCTGCAGCAACAGCAAGCTCCAATTTGGTCTTCCTGTAAGATGCTAAGTAATGTATACAGCACTGAAGTTTTGCTAAGATAAAACTAATGTATTGCTGTTCTGGAGCTGACAGACAAATGATATCAGGCAGAGATGAGTAACAAGAGGGAAATTGTTTTGTTTAGTTTCTCACCGCATTGAGATTCACTTACAGAACGAGGGCACTGCAACAAGCACTAATGCACAGGGGAACGTGCTACAGAACATTTACCTTGTGTCACTGCCATTGGCCTAAATTATCTGGGCTAGCAGCACCTGAACTGCAAGTTTAGATGTATAGCGGAGAGAGCAGAGAACCCAGAGGGCTCCCCAGAGCCAGGTTGACCTGGGTTACCCTATAGGAGACATGAAGGTACCTGGAGACATCCAAAAAAAATTATTGTGGCAGTTCTTTGACCTGAAGAACTTTCAATCACGACAAGAACAAAGCAAACCCAGAACAGAACTTGCATCATTCAGCACGGTTTCACAGAATACCCTCATTATTTAATGGACTTGGAGATTCTGTTTCCCAGCCATCAGTTTTATTGAATCCATCTTGTTTGTCTGTGCCATTCCTTTACCATCTCACAATCTGCAGGTGGTGGTGGGATTTGTACAGTTCCACTTGTACCAATTCTCTTTTGGCTCTAGGTTTCAGTCTTCTATGGTTTTGCCTGAACAGCATCCACACAAGCAAAGCTACCAAAACAAGTGAGAACTTGTTGAGTAAAGATGTTTGGGGCAAATGATGTGTGTTGCAATACTGAGGTGACAGTTACAGCAAACTAGGCATAACAACATCCCTTGTAAAACAGGGAGCTCAGCAGCAGGGCCAGAGTCTCATCTGGCTTATATCAGAGGAACACTGGATACACGCCGGTGGAGGGCCTTATTTCACCTCCCAGCCAAGTCCAGGATCCTTATTTTTTTCCCTTGCAAATATAAAAAGAGCTTAGAATCCAGTGGAGCAATAGGTGAGAATAAATCACTATAACTGATGAAGACCATTCTTGTTGCGAGTCTTCTAGCTACTTTTAGGATTTCTTCTGTGTCTTTTCCTTTCTTCCTTCCTTCTTTTCTACTTAGTCACTTGCTTCTTCAAAGCTCACAATGTGGTATCAGCCCAGAGTTCTCTGCTAGATGCCAAGTTTCAAAGTTCTTAAAGTACCTATGTATCCCAAACAATATAAATAACATTTCCACATTTAAACTAACTGGATCCTGAGCTAACCTGGTTTATAGCCATCTGGAAATCTTCAGAAAAAGTGACTGTAAGCACTGTAAACAGTTTTGTCTTCACAGGGGACACCAAGAGTTTCCAACTTCATTGCCGTCTTCATTTTGTGATCTGGGCTGAAGAGCAGGGTATAGATTTAAAGTAGATGATAATGCAAATAGTATTAATAAAAGAAACCTCAGAGTGATCTGCTTTTCCCTAATAAGGCAGGCTCTATCAGTGTCCCAGAGGCAGCAAGGTGCCAATACAATTAATCAGTCTGTTTTTAGTTCTCTGTAGACAGCAATATTAACAGTTTGTTTCAGTCTGTTTATACCGGCTGACAGGTCTTCAAGATGCTGTGTTCACTTTCTTGTGATTAATAGTTATTCACATACTAAGGTGAAGACCAAGGAGAAAAAGAACGTTTTTAGAGCAAGACAGATAACTGGATTCTCTCTCCCAGTTTTTCATTTCTAATTAGGAAAGAGCACTAAATTTAGGAATGCTGTCTTACCATATTGTTTGAACTCCTCCTTTTCTTGCAACTTGTCCATGTGATGAACCAAAGGAAAATTTAAATCACATATTTTCTTTGTTTACTTTTCAGCTCTGCTCTGTAAAATCATCACCTTGACAGTGAACGTCTGCACACTGGGATACTTGATGAAGAAAGCAAAACCATTGGAAGCACTTTGAGCAAGGAATAATTCCTTCTGGGAAAAGAACTTTTCTTTCTTTTCATATCTTCAAACCTCTTAAGGGAGATCTGACAGACCAATTGACCACCAAATTCACTTCACAGACCAAGAAGGGGCTAGACTCTAAGCTCTGTTTTGAACATTCCTTCAGTGGCTTTTACACTTTTAACAAGTCCTACCAAACTGGAGATGCTTCCCTACTACAAAACCAAACCCCTCTTGGGCTGGGCGTCCTTCCCTCCACCACAGAGAGCTTTAACTGGAGATGGTGTGAAGGAACCCTTAGATAAGAAATGGGAGCATTTGGAGTATTTTTTTCCAGTTTCCCCTTCTGCCATTCTAGGTGTTTCATTTTGATACAGGGACATTTTCTCTCTCCTCCCTGCTCCAAGAAAAGACCATGCTCACATTTCTGTGGTAATTTTTGTCCATTCTCTGTTCTGTCCATTTCCTCAACACTTGTCATCTCTCCTTTTTGGAGATAGGTTTTGGAGTTCCCCATTTTTCCTGGTTTCTCCATTAATTCTTAATTTCCTGAGATCCCTTCCCTCATCCCCTCCTTTTTTTCCCCCTCTCTAGTTTATTGATTTCTTTGCTAAGGTCTCATTTCAACTCTCTTCTTTTACTCTCTTAATGAAGTCCCATTCCGTTTCTTGCCTCCCTCTGTCTATTTTAATCAGAGAATTATTTTCTTCAACATTAATCAGAAAGCATCACTTCCTTTCTGCCACTTCTTCTGAACAGCAGCCTTCACAAATCTTATTTTCCTTTTAGTTTTATTGCTGCTGAAGGGGATGGCATAGAAAAGTTATTATAGCTAAACACGAAAGCAGCTCTGCAAGATAATACCATCCTCTAGAATAAAAGAACAACCATCCTAAATTTTAAAATGCCATAAGCTGCCCTAACAAATAATACAAATTGAGTAGTAAAACACAAGCACATATTAAGTGGGTCTGACACAAGAACTCTCCAGAAACCTGGTGCTATATCCTTCTCTTAGTTGTTCTACGTAGTTAACCAAAAGCAATGACATAGGTTATGTACCAAATGGCAGACCAGCTCTGCTTACCTGGGATAAAGGTACTAGTGCAGCCTCCTCCCCCTTCCAGAGAATTCAGGTCCCTAAAACACCATGCTCAAAATACAGTCACTGATGTCACCTGCTCTCTTGCCCTTCAGTAGCTCACAATTTCAAAGCAGTGGCTTTCCTACTTGCAGTCTTGTCTTAAAAACTGGGGTATACAAAAGCTTACAGATGTAACAGGTCTGCTGCATGTGCCCAGAGCTATTCACCTCACAGTACGGCATGACAGACACATGTCCCCATCTCTTCTGGAGATCCATAACAAAAGTTGCTTGGCTTTTTAAGGTCACAGCTGTGGCCTGATGGTTTTAATAAGATTGACCATTTTTAGCTTGTTAGAAAAATACAGAAGCTGCTGAATGGACTAAGATACAGCACTTCTAAAATGAAGTTCACTTTTTATAGAGCTACTATTTCCACCACAGCAAACGCAATATGAAACATCTTTTGCTGTGCTATGACCATGTGTTTTCTAATAAACAAAACATTCAGCACAGCCATGTCATGGATACTGACTGAGAAAGAGCCCAACTGCTCTGGTGTCACATAAATCACATGCTGGGTCATGTCCTGGGGGACTACATCTGGCCTCTGCCTCTGGGTGAGGTCATCGCACAGAAGAAGGCAGTAGCACTGGACAGGCGGTTGACTCTGGCCCCTCTCGTGGGGCCAGTCTGAGGAGTTTCAAAGGTCCCAACAGTGGCTAGTGGCTACTACACTGTGATGCCACAGCAGGGAGCATGAGATATCTCGCCTGACTGAAAATAATCACACACAGCCAGGAAGCCTGAGGAGGAGTAAAAGATGTTCACCACAGTGTGTGACCCCCTGGACTGATACCTGTCAAGAACAACTTCAGATATTCAGACCCTATAAAATAATTTTCTTTGCCATAGGATTACCCAGCTGCTCAGGGAAGTCAGATACAAACACAACATCTTTGTAAATGAGTAACACCTTCAGAATTAGACCGTGAGAAAAAACAAAAAGTGTGGGGGGGAACATGACAAGGAAACTACATCCTTGTGCTGTATGCTGTCTGTGGTTCTTACCTTCTACGCAGATCTTCAGCCACTGCAGCTCTGCAGCTGAACAAGTAGGCTCGGAGAGATTTTAGCTGCTGTCTCAGCCGGACAACAGTTGCCAGAGGTTCAACATGCTTGTACAGCATGGGATTTTCCTGCTGGATATCAATCAATGGCTCCTCATAAACATATTCCAGGAACTCTTTGGCTTGCTTTGATACCTGTAAAATAAAGCAGTTTAGTTAGGCTTTCCTCTCAGCTCTTCTAAGGCAGATCTTCCCCTCTGTGATCTGTGAGTTACTCTATGCATCTAAAAACTTACTCTGTTATCAGTTACAAATAACAGAGATCCAGCTCTCTCTGCTTATAGCCAAGTCAAACTTCATCAAATGCCTCAAAACTGAGTGTATGAGGTAAGTGCTTACTTACCTAACGTACTGTAATATCACCAGCCACACATGCTTTTGCTGCAGAGTAACACAGCTTACTAGATGTTTTTCAAGTCTAAAATCCGATTACTTCTCTGCTAGTATTTTTCTGTTTGTTTGCTGTTTTCTTTTTGGCAAGAAGCAAGTTGTTGTGTTTTTTTGAATGCAGATAAATAAAACTGAATGTTGTTGGTATTACTCATTCCCAGTGTTTCATCTGCAAGAAGTTTTTCTTATGCATTTTTCACTACAGTGCCCTGTTCTATCTCCACCTGCAAAGAGCTACTGTAATCTTGATAAATTCATGGGATTTTTGTTCTAGTAGAAAAAATACTCCTGTTTCTGAGGTGAGAAGACCAAAACCCCTCTCATTCATTATTTCTGCGTTTTGTAACAACTGGAAAAGAGAAGAAGGGATTACCTTAAATGAGCTGCAAATCACTTGAAACTGTGCTACAGAAATACTATTGGTTCCACGATTCAATTAGTCCTCCTGGACCTTTAAATCAGTGTTTACACTGAGTAGAGGGAGGGATGAATTAAGCTAACAAAAGCAGAAAGCGCACAGCCCTACCCGACCACAGCCTCTTGAGATTTAGGACGTTATTTCCCTTCTGGTGTAGTAAGGTAAGAAGTAGGTAAAAAAGCAATACACACCCTTAAAAACAGCACCACTTCCAGAACTCAGCACTAGTTACTAGCTACTGATGGGGAAAGCCAGCCCCAAAAGTAACCTTTTCACAGTGCAATATAAGCAATAAAAATATAAGAAATAATGCCAAGGCTAGCCTTCCCACCGATAACTACACAGACAACACAATGTGTAATTTTAAATACAGCAGACCATAACTCCACAGGGTTCCCAGGCCCTGAAGCTGTATTAAATATCTCACCTATTTATATTAAACATCTCACTTAATTTCTTTTTTTTTTCTTTTTTTATTTTTCAAGTATTATGCATGTACAAGGAACTGTGCTGAGTGGAATCAGAAGCAACATGGAGCAACACAAACAAAATTTTTTTAGAATTTTTGTAGAACAAAACTCTACAAAATCCAAATATATCAAGTTTTCTAACACTAGCAATGTTGATACTTTGTTTACTGAAGTGCATAATAGAGACTGCAGTTAAACAACCTGCTTTTACAATCATTAAACCATGTGACTGCAATATCTCAGCAATCCCCGACAACTGCTGTATCTATAGCAAATATTAGTCCTCTTTCACCAACCGGCAAATTAAGCTATGTATTCAGTGAATCCCTAGGAGGCATGTGAACGCTTGGTACAGTGACTAGCACCTCCCCCCAGGAGGACCTGGTGCTCAGTGATGTCTTTGTCTACCTCCTTGCTTTAAACCTCTGCTGAAGTGATGGGCTCCTCATCCACCTGCCCTGCTGTCTTGGGAACTGAAGAGCAGTTACTGTCCAAGTACTACACCCACACCTGTGCGCACTTGTACCCTGTGTGGGGCATCCCTCCTGAGGTGTTACGAGTACATAAACAAAGAGATGCCATAATTGGGGTCCCCTGCGTGACTCTGCCATACATGTGCACTATGATAACAAAGCATTACTGTGCAGCTCTGGTGCTGCATGATCTGAATTCAGCCTTTGAGGAGAGAGGAGCAAAGCAAGGTTTTCTCTCTCCTTGCCAATGCAATGTACCCCTCGAGTTTGGACTGCAGGAAAAGTAGCTTTGCTCAGCAACACTTGCTGACAGACAGGTGTCAGTTCACTCTGCACACCTGACACAGGCACACGTGTCTTGTAAAACATGAACTCACATTGCCAACCACAGCAAAGTTGTAAGAAGCTGAAATGCAGTCTTAAAATGTGAAGGGTCAGGCAGTCACAGTAATTCAGCTTGCTACCGGCCAATATTCTAGCATATGTCCTAGCAGTCCCTCAGTTTTACTGGGCAGACAACACAATCCTATTAAATCAGCCAGAAGGATCGAGAAGATGCAAAGGGCAACTGGGTTTTAGCTTTAAATGTCATACAAGAATGGATGCTAACATTTTCCAGACCTTTCCTTTCTAGAGACTGCAAACTTAGAGTCCAGAATTCAATTTACCAGAAGTCAGCCTCCCTTGAAGCCTTCTGGCACAGGGAGTTCATTTCCTGCTGTGTTTGTCTGGCATTTTGTGCAGGCTGAAAACCACCTGAACCAAACTGCAATACTTATTGAGTTTTGCATGCAAAGAGGGAAAACAGTTGGCCTAAGTAAGAGGAAGAAAGGGTGTTCACAAGATCACCTCTTTTCTCTTCCCTTCTACCAAACACATGAAAAACACAAATATGAAAACAGGGAGACAGGGGGCAAAAAAGGCGAACCTGGGGACTGAGCTGCTGCTTTGGTTATGACAGAAGAAACATGCCTAACTGCCAAGTCCTTTCAAAGAGCTTCTATTGCAGCCAAGAGGATTTTTCTTTTCCTACACATGTGCTTCCGGGTGTTAAGTGCATTTGTTATTTTTCAAGATCCTGGGTTATGGGAAGAAACAACTCTACAGATTTTTACTGCTTCTGTTCTCTCAAGACGTGTCTTGCCAAAAGCAGACAAGAACCTCTCCATTTCAAAACTTATTTAATTGATGTAACAGTTTACAGCTGCTGTTCACATGTCGAGTCCATGAAATTTGAAAGAGAAACATGCCCAATTACACTGTAAAAGCTCATGTCCTACAGTACCTACTGGTGCTTGCTTTGCCAGAAACAGATAGGACAGACTCCAGAAACCCCTATGGAGTGCAGGGAAAAGGTGGCAGTAGGAAGGAGTGCAGGTATACAGCAGCCAGAACTAAGTTGAAATAAACACCAAACCTTATCTCTGAATGGAGAAAGGAGATACAGATGTGAAAGTGCAGGCAAATACATACTCAGAAAAGCAACACTTAGTTCCCAGGAAGGTATAGCATGGATGGAAATAAAAGCACATGTATGCAGAACTGAAGAGAATGGGGAAAACCCCAAGAGAAACCACTTGTTATTTTAATGCTATGCGTGGATGGGATGGAGTTGAGGAGATCCAACCAGTGATCTCAACTTAGCTGTCACACTGCCACCATGCCAGATTATGTTCTCTTAACTTTCCCACCCTGTCTTAATTTCTGTTCTAATAGCTGGGGATGCTGTAGCATTTTGGCACAAAGACTGGTAAAGTATCTGTACAGAATTTGTTTGTATTCCCAAGCCACCTCGTATCTGTTCTGCCTGTCTACAAAAAGTATCATACTGAGATGATAGTAGATTAAGTTTTTAATTAAGGCTTAAGCTTGAAAGTCCCATTTTCTTTTGTGTTTCAGCTGCCTATACAAAGACCACAGGAACAGAGCACAGAGCATAGTTTTTACCCTGCAGGTTTAGAAAAAAGACAGTTAATTTTCTTGGCAGTATTAATGACAGCTTGATATGAAGTCTGTGCCTTACCATCTACTAGCCCCTTATCAGGGCTACCTATACTACCATGGGCTAGCAAGTTTAGTCCTTGGTAAAAGCACCCAAAGAAAGAACTTTTAAATATTTATTCCTAACTTCTAGGCATGGGAGGGCTTTTTGTCTCCACACAGAGAAGCTTTGTAACTCTGAAGAATCTTGCATTTCACAGCGCAAAACTGTCATTTTCCTGATGGCAGGCTCTGGCTACCTTTTAATAATCTCCCCATCTGACAAATTTTCTTCAAGAGCGACCTGCTTTTCCTCTAATAGGGCATTTACTGGTTATTTTTTCCTTTTCAAATAGCACATAATAATAATATTTGCAGACACAAAACATCAAACAACCTCTCCTAACAGTGGCTGCTAGGTCTGAAGCTCTAGCATGGTCTGGATTCCTTATGAGTTTGTTATTCTTTCAGTACATACTGCCTAAGATGGCAAAACAACACTGCTACTGTGTTTGCTGGCATAGTGCTCTGAGGTATGTAATCAGTTGCCCCTATCTAGCAACCAGCCACCGAGGCAGCAGCAAATAGCATATTACAAAAGTTTTAGAAAAGCTCTTCTGTGACAAGTGAACAACTATAGAATTTTCTCCTTACGTTACTTTTCTCTGTCTGGTCCAAGCAAGTGCTACAGCAATGTCCTTCTAGTGTCCTTGAAATGTTCATGCCAAGAGACAGGACATACTGCGCCTCACAAACACTGCATTTGGGTAAGCCAGTTTCCTGTGGGCATTTCCACAATTTAGCATCCACCACTAAACAGTGCCAATCCTTAGTCCCTGGTGCTCATGAAACAGGTACTCCTCAAGGGCCCCAACAGCTGCAAAGATTAGGTCTAAAAGAGAAGTTGCAGTGTGCTACCTCTCCCTGTCTCTTGAACAACCAGATACACAAGGATGAAAATGATGCCACCAAGAAAGAGAAGCACGGCTACTCCTGTGGAGGAACAACTTAGGCCTGGCTAAGGAAATTGTGATGAAAACATCTGTCTTGTTGAGAGAGCGTAGCTCATTCTGACAAGAGGGGCAAAGAAGACACAATGCCTGTAACCTCCAGGCTGCTGAAATGTCTTGTGTTTCTATCTAAAGAGCAATTCAGTTCACTTGCTAGCAAACCAACCTGCAGGGAGATTACCTTGTATTTGGAAGTGTCCCAGTTATGAACCAGCCGTGCAGGGATGAGGAAGCTGTCATCCACATGGCAGGTGCTGCAGTAATACCATCCACTGTAGCTGCACACCTTAGCTTTTCCGTTGGACAAACCTATGGAGCGCTGACAGCCTAGAGGAGAGAGAAGGAGAAAAGTCTGGGTTTGTACATCGTGCCAGAAGTACACACTCAGGATGGAGTCAGAAAAGTAATTATTCCTTCATCTGAGACCCTTTTAAAATTTCATTTATTTTACCAATGAGATATTTCTCATTCCCTAAAAAATAAAGGAATAAATATCAGTATTCTTAAACTAGTGCTGAAAAAGCACACACTAACTAACTTTGGCATATTGACAAAGAGTTCAGATAGCAGTCAAAGGATACTTACCACTTCTCAAGAAACAAAGGCACAAGACTTACTTTGAGACACTGGGTATTTAAAAGCCATGGCCATCTGAAAGCCATGCCCTGAAGCTTAGACAGAAAACAGCAAACCACAGAAGTACTATGAGCTTGCTCCAGAGCGCTCCCATTTTCCCCACAGCAGAATGGGCCAGCACTGCCTGCCTGGAGGAGCGCAAGCCAGCTCCTGCTGACAGCCGGGGGGATGCTGACTTGGCAGGTAGGATTCAGCCACACAATTAGCACAGCCAAGGCAAACCACAGTCAGACCATGAATAATAACTGTGAGCAGCAGTCACATTGAGAATGAGTAGTTCTTGACTAGCAGCAGTGACACAGCTCAGTTTCCAGCAGGGTTTTTTTTCCTGTACGATTGGATTACCCTGTGTCTTACAAGCTCTGAGGTCTGCCTGTACTTTTTTCACAGCTGGATCCCTTGCCTCTTCCCATGCCCTCTTATGTGGAGTCCCTGGGGTAAAACAATGTATTCAAAAGCTGCTGCTTTAGTTGGAAAGAACTAATGCAGAGCTCTCCTTCACCTGACCACCTGTTTTCACAAAACACATAAAAACTCCATGTGCTTGACACCTCTGTCTTTCAGTAGTGACTAAAACAAGCCAACAGACTCAATTAATATTTGAGTAGATGGTTAAAGACAGATAGCACAGTCACATTAAACAATCTGCTCAAGAAGTGAGGCTAAAAATGTTTGAGTAAGATACAAGATGCCTGTGGTTGTTAACAACATCTCTTTGATACAGCACACGTGATGGTATTTCTGCTTTTCCTTCAAATGACAGTCCCCATATTACATTTACAGCTACAGGCACAGCTCTAGAGCTCTGCTGCAGCAAGTGCTGTATGCTCAGAGGGTCTCTGCTGCAGCTGGTTAGACATGCTGATTATCAGAATCCTTGTACATCACTTTTATAGCAAAAGTATTAGTTAAATAGAATTTTTCAGGTAGAAGTCAACTGACTGACTGCTTTTGTCAATATAACTGATTTCATTTAGTGGAATTGCGTAACTTCTCCCACTGAAGGCATCTGTTCTCCACAGTAGAAGTTACCCTGATTTGAGGAAAGATTGCAACTCAGATACTCTAGGCATACATTGAACTCCTCCTTCCTCACGTCAGCTGATGTTACCATGCCCCCTCTGCTCTAATCAAAATAATTACAAAATCCCGACCAATACAATTAGCTCACATCCTCCTCTTCCACACTCCAGAGCCATTTGGCCACTGATTCTCTGCAATATGCACTATCAAGTGAATCAGTGTGGGACACGTCCTGTGTTCATCTCTCTTATTCTCTCCCCTTTTTTTCTGAACCAAGAATATGCAGTTTCTTGAAAAAGGCAAATATATAAACAGGTCAGTTGATGAAAGAGATAATTATGTTAAACGTCTCCTCCTTTACCCTTCATAAGACCAGAGCATAAGTATAAACATGTATCTTAAGTGGTATAACTCAACATACATAATGCAAACATGTGATCCCAGCTAATAATGAAACAGAAAACCCAAACATTATTACAGTAAACTATTATCATTGTAGAAACAATTTTTTGTATGGTAAATATTAGCAGCACTTTTTGCAAAGCAGTATTTTAGGGCAGAAAGAACACAGGTATCACTTTTATGAGGGTAAAGTAAATTCAAGTAATTCAGCAGCATGTTACTAAAAAAAAGATGACCTACGACTGTGGCTTGGGATCAGAACTTAGAAACCGACAACTTCATATTTCCCTCAGTGCAAAACATGCATTTTCCTGTATTTTCTGTCATGTTCTTTTCTTTTTTTAAAATAAAAGCAGTTTCCTCAGTGGTCAGTTGAAAGAGTTTCCACGCAGTCCTGCTCCACTGTGCTGTTATGAAGTCAGCTGGCACACTTGGTAGTTAGCCCAGTATCAGTACTATGTAGTACATACAAAACTAATTTTTTTCATGTTTTTAAATGCATTTATATAGAGGTGAAGGTTTTGAACAGCTGACTAGACATGAAATACCAGTCCTGTTTTTCTGACACAACACTCATCTGACTCGTAGCCCGGGAAGATTCTTGCAGAAGGTACTCAAACTGTTGCTAAGGAGCCCATGCTTTTTAAAGCACAACAGAGGTAAATCTTGCCCCTCTGTAAAGGAAACATTCCCCTTTCCCAAACTAAATGGGAACAAGCCCTCAGAGAGGGTGTTTGTTAGCAATATCTCAGTACAGCACGTTCTTCTGCATCAGCCTTGCTAAAACAAATGAAGGGTTTGAATCTTTCTCCTTACTAGTTGCCTCTGAATTTCCTATCACCAAAAAACACTGAAGCATCTGCCTGCATATATCAAATAGCTCCAACTTGAGCTTTCCTTACATACAGCCATTACCTCACCTTGGATGAAACAGAGACTACTAAATGACATGTATTTTCTAGCTCAGTGTGTTTGGACCAGCTAAGAAGTACTAGTGGTAAAGCTGTGTCTGAATGCAAATGAAGTCTCCCAACTCAATGTCTTTGAAACTTTTATAAACATTCCCCACTAGCCAACACTTACTTGTCTGGGTATGAGGATGGAACAGGACACGCTGATTTTACCTAACTATCACTGTGCACACTCTTGAGACTCCACAAGCTGATAGTTTGTCTCAATGCCCTAACTCCTATGTGTTAGACTGAAGGCAAGAATAAACTAAAGTTCAATTTGCCAACATCCTAAACTAAAACATTTGCAGTTGAGAAGTCACCATTTTAAGGCCTAATTTCTTGCAGCCTTTTAGAGCCAGGAACTCAGTCCAGTCCACGGAGAGATTTTTCTCAGTAGAGGAATGACAGAACACAGAAGTGGCGGGGGGGGGCTTCTCTCCTCCTCCCTATGTCCAGCCCATAAGAACTGAAAGAAGGTCTCTGAGGTAGGAGGGTCTCAGCAAGCAGTCTGCGATGCCCTTCATCTTCAGGAAGGGTAGTTCTATGAAGAGGAGAAAATGGAAGAAATTCTTACCCAAGCAGCACGCATTGCTTTCTCCCTCCTTACAGCCCTTTCCTGAGCCCACATTTGTATCCTTCCTCCTCAGAAACACAATTTTTACACAGAGTGTTTCTCATGCCTCTTCACACCCTCAAGAAACCATATTCTGCAAAGCTACATAACGGTTGTATGACTGGGGTTCTTTAGATGAGAATGTGCCGCTAGCACCCACCTTACATTTTCCCTTACCTTACAAACTTTGCTATTTGAAAATCACCATCTTTTCCATTCCTATCTGTTGTGATTCATAATGATGGCTATTTCTACAACCCTTTCAAATCAAGTTATCAAAGCACTGATTTTCTTTGAAGTTATGCAGTTCAAAGTGATGTAGTGTGACAAACATATTTCTGTGGCATAGACCACTTACAGTACTTTGTTTTTTTAAGATGGAAAAAACCAGAGCAAGAATGAGAGAGAAGGAAGAAGAAGAAGAAATATCTATTGGCTTATATCCCTCAGGAATCCTGCACCTGGACATTCAGGTGCATAAACTGCCATCATGTTTACCAGAAGCAAAGCTAGTACTGATTCCTCGCTTTAAACTCTTGAGCACCTCTCCCAGCAGGATAATCAGAAGTAGCTGATCATCTCAGAGATCGATAACACAATTCAACAAATAGTTTAAGGTTCAGGAAGGGACCATGTTTCCAGAGAAAACAGTTATTTGCCTATATAACCAAAGAAAGTACCTTCTACAGGATGGGGGGAGAAAAGCAGCACAACTTTCACCAAGCATCTCTCACCTACTCCTAATGCTCACACAGAATGTTATCTACATAACATCTGTACAAAGGTCTGGCAAACCCTGAGCCTAATGCAAAGAGAATACCACAGTATTTACTGGTACCCAAAATCATCCCTACATAAAGGATGCTATAGAGCAAGCTACAGAGAGAAGTGTAGTTTTTGGTATATTGTTAGCAAAGTGAGGGAAGAAGTAATCCCAAACCTTTCATCACAGAAAATATAACAAAACAGCCTTGGAATCAAGGAAAGAAAATAAGGGTTAGGAAAAATAACAGCAAGAAAGTGCTGTTGGACACAGATGAACCTCTCTCAACAACATGTCTGTGAACAGAGCAGGAGTATTAGTATCAAGAGGCTCATGTCCAAGTGAGAAGACTTCAGGAAGAAAGTAGTACAGAAGATGAGGTTAAAAAGTTATAACAAGACTCTCTCCTTGACTTAAGGTGGTGGTCTAGTATGGAGGAGGAATCCAAGGCACTTGAATATAATTCCCCTTCTGTGAAGCGCAGGAAACAATTTCTGCCACTTTCAGGATGTTGCATACTCTTGTGGTCAGAAGACACACACACAACCATTCTTTTTATCAAGCTACCTTTTTCTTTAATCTTTTAGCAAGTAAAGACTGGAGTAGCCCCACAATGAAACAGAGAAACTGGAAGATCAAACTAGAATCAAGCACACAACTGTTTTCCTTATTCAATAAAGTTCCTTGCTCGGTATCAGGAAAAAGCAAGTCCCTTGTGATTGTGTGCTATAATTAAATCTGTGACAGATTAGCTTAGAAGCTAATTCATTTAGAAACAACTTACAATATGAAGAAAATGACCCACAGACTTCAAAAGGCTTTCAGCTTGATAAAGGCATAAAGCAGACTAGGCAGAAGGAGCACAAAACAAATTTTCAGTGTTAGATCAGACATACAACATTGCTCTATCTGCTCAGCACAAACATAAAGTGAGAATTATTCCTGTTGCATGCCTTGTGTTTCTGTGCATCTATTCCAATTCACTCTACCATGGGAAAACTGAGATTCCCAAGGAAGACACACTAACAATCCAGCTTAATTCTCCCTCATGCCTACCCAGGTTTGATTTTCCATTACCCTTTGTCCTTTTTCCACCATTACTTTCTTTCTAAAGCAATTTTATTTCTAAAGAAACAACTAAAAACTTAAACCTCCAAGCAATGTCTGACACTTTACTCAACTTGCCTGTATTTTTTTTGTGAACTTCTTACAAACTTTAAGACAACAAAACCTGAGCAGATAAAAGTCAGAAATTTTTCCATGTTGAAACCATGTGAGTTTGACCCTATCAAGTTATAATTACATAAGCAACATATAAACCCCATATTATTAGTAATGTACAAATCTCACTTTAATTGTAAACCAGATCAGCTCCTCCTGAAATAAGGAAGAGTTCACTAGTCCCCAGCTCCCAGATTAATTTTTTTTTTATAAAAGTTGACTCCAAAGGATGGACCAACCATTCCAAGTCAGTGAAACCTTGACTATTAGGTATAGCTCAGCACTAAGCACTAAAATAACAGACCTCTCGACTTCGTCAGTGCCATTTGAAGATACAATGCATAGCCCTGTCTTTCCTGTCTTACACATTCCAGCTCAGCTGGCTTCGCACACGCAGCGCAGGCTTGGTGGCTGCAGGCCCTAGTCTGTGCTGGGGGACCGGCCACTGCAGAGTGACCCATCCCACCCTGCTAGAGAGGTCTCACAGGCACACTGCCTCAGAGCACCTCTCCAAGGCAGATGAGATTAATCATCCCCCAGGCACCCAGGCTTTCTTCCAGTCAGCAAAGACTGCATTAGTGTAGACATCCGGTATTTAGACGGCTGGGGGTAGGTGAACAACACCCTTTGCATCAGTCACGCTGAACACACAGAGCTGTGACTCTTGCTAAGATGAACAATAAAAAAAAAAATAAATCACAGTTGGAAACCAGGTGATAGCACATATGTGTGCATACACAACATTCTGCATGTCTGTATTATCCTTTGTAGAAGACAGCATACAAGCATGCTGCAGGTTACACAGCTAAATTTGCCTTCCCAATAAAACTAATAGTAGTTAAGCCTGCAAATGTAACACCAAAAAAAATCCTAAAAGTCAAAGTGCTTGCACTTCACATAGGTAAATCAAGAACAACATTTCACCAATAAATGAAGACTAAAAATCCTAGCTGTGTGTCATATGGCAGCAACACAATTATACATTTGGACACTAGCTTCTTATTTGGCTGGATTTTCCCAATTGAATTTCACCAGGATTTTACTTTTACCATTAGTGTCAAATTCTGAGAAGGGCCAAAATTACATTCTTCCCAGAGAACTTGCTCTGAGGAAATTACAAACAGCTACGAAGACATGCTTCACACATAAAGTTTGTGACTTTTTTAAAATATAGCCAGTTTACATTCTCCTGCTGCATGCTTCCAAATCATTTCTCTGCATTCCCAGGACAATAGCAAAGGAAGAATACCCTACACCTCAAGCTAATTTGGTATTCTTTCCCCCATGCCCTTATGGGATCATTCTCTGCAGAATCTGGCGCTTTGCTGAGATTCTGAAGTGCTGCCTGACAGAAGTGAATGGGAGCTACTGTGGAATGACTTATTGGCAGGATTCAGTAATTCACCAGCTCTTTACTCAGGAATGGGAACTGAACACACTCTTGGGCCAGCTCTTGAAGTCTGCTTGCCAGTTAGGAGTAAGAAGATAATGTGAACATAATTAATAATGGTATTCCCATTCCTACAGTTGATTACACTCATGCTTGATTCTATATACTGAGAAGGTAGACCAGAGAACAGAGCAAAGTGCAGGCCAGCCTTTTGTGTGATCAGATCTTCAGCTGTGCCCAGGTCATTTAGCAAAGAGAGTCTCTGCCTAACTCAGTATTCATTTCTGCTCCACAGTTAGTTTGAAGACCACTTACCCCTGCACCTCTCACTCATTTATTTATACTGAAAGCTACCTGGTTTGCCAAGTTTCATTTATTCGATACAGCATTAACATACCTAGAAACAGCAGCTCTGGTTCTGTTTGAACACACAACTGGTTTTGTATCTCCTTTTAACATAAGGAACAACTGCACAGTAAGTGTGAGCCTGTTTTGGCTGAATTTCTTCTTGGTCACATGTCACTACCACAGCACTACCTTGGGCATGTGAACTATTCAGATTTACACAGCAAACATATGTGTCAGAGACTATAGACACTGCAGTAGGCCAGATCGAGAACCTAAACCCTTTCCACCAGTTAGACTCTGGTTGGTTCTGCAATTTCTTTTACATTGTCCCTGATTTGATCCACAGTACACTTGCCAATAATACACTGCTTTGGCACGTGACAGAAGGGGGGCAGCCTTGTCAACACACAAACAAATGTCCTAGTTTTGTAGCAGGAGACCCTCAAGCAGACATTTTCCTTCTGTATGTGTCCCTCAAGGCTGCACATCTGCATGGATGCTCTGATGCCAAGCAAATGCACAGTGCACATTCCAGGTTTTTTCCCAGAGCAGCATGTTTTTTTCTGCTCAGTTGCTTCCGGCTACCAAAAAAAGAGTTTGGATATACCACTGTTAGCAGTTGTACTTTAGAATGAATCGAAACAGGGCCTGAAAGTCACATACAAGACTAGAAGACTGTGTTCTAAAGTGAAGATACTTAAACAATAAAACCTTTACAGTGCAAAACACATTCTTAAGGGATTTTAGAGGGTCTCAAATAAAGGGAAGGCAAAAAGCTGCTGAAGCCTTGGAACAAAGAGATCAACTGAAATGAAACCAAGCGCAAAACAAATACAGCACTTAGAAAAAGCGCCATCCTAAAAGCCCTGGACGGGCGAGAACAATTGTTATTTGGGACTGAAAATGGAACAACAGTGCTGACAGCCTTCCAAAGGACCTTGTGGTATTTCGTTATTGTGATATATTTTCTAAGATTTGTCCCCTAGTATTTTTATTTCAGTGACATGTTACAAATAAGTGGGTGTGATGACAGTTCACAAAGTATTTGCTAAATTCAAGCATGTTTTTCAACTATCTGTATTTGAGAAGTTTCAACTATATGGCTTTTTGAGAAGTTGAACAAAGTCAATATTGCACCTGGCTATTTGGGCTATTTTTTTTTTTAAATCACACTTGCTGGCTTTGCAAGCTACCAGGAAAATACTTCCTTTTCATTGAGGGGAAAAAATAAAGTTAAATTTACTGCAGTAGGGGCTGGTTTCAAACTAATGGTGTGAGCTAGAGCAGAGGCTGCATGAGCTGCATGTTGCACTGGGCTGTCCCCCAACCACATACATGATCACAGCACTAGATGCAGAATGATTCCTTGAAAGACAACAGCTTTCCACCTGCTGCTCCATTTGACAGGGCTGCAAGCTCAGGAAGTAGCCCATTTACTAACCTTGGCTTCTCTGCACCTAGTGTTCAGCTCAGCCAGGCAAGTCAGTGGAGCTCTAATAGCAGTATTTATCCTTTTGGCAACTGCAGAGACATGGAGAAAGCAGGGAGGAAAAGACAGAAGGCACCTCAGAAGAGGAGCAAGGAAAGCCACACAGGCAAATGAAAGGGTGCAGAGCTCATTTTGCAGAAGGCAGAAATTCCCATATCCATTAGGACTTGATGTCTAAGTAAAAAGAGTTCCTGGAAGACACAACCAAGTTGTCTGAAAAAATGTTTGTTTTAATAAAGGACAGGGAATAAAAAAACCGTGAAACAAGAGAGATCTAAAAAACAGGAGCTATGCAAAAACAGGAGGCAAGGGCAGAGGCCATCTGTCTTCCAAACAAGGGAAAAGTGAAGGCACAAAACAAAGAAATAGAGACCTCCAGGAGAAATGCCTACCTTTCCCCAGAAGCCCATAGACGGCCTAACAGGGAGACAGGACAGCCACTGGAGTACTCACAAGCAACTACTGCTGTCTGCAAGATGCTTCATGTGCCAAAGATATGCTTTCATGGAAGCTTCCTGATCCCAAATTTAGGATAACAGTTCAGGGATTTCTCTTAATCCAGGCGAAATAAAGACATCAAAAATAATAAACTCCCCCCACCCAAATCATCCTAACATGATGCATGTCTCTCATTTCCTACGCAACATAGAACAAATCATAAAACCTGATATTTACAAGTTTGGACTTGCAAGCAACTTCACGTCCATTTGAAGATGAGGGTTAGGTCCCTTCAAAGTCTCACCTGAGCAGATCAGTGCTCTCAGCTGCTACTCTTGCTCAGAGCCCCAGACACTTCCCAGAGAAACACTGCTGTACCCCAGCACCAGGGCAATATCAAGCCTGCAGTTACATGAACATGCGAAGGACAAAGGATGCTGCCATCAAAGTGCCAAAAGTTAACGGCACATTCCAAAATGTATTGCTGTTCCAAGCCAAAAATATAAGTAATGGCTGCAAAGGTAAAAGCATTTATGAAAAACTGGCCTCTCCACTGTTAATCAGTGGCCTATGGTTCATTTTTGAGAAATAATGCCCTGCCCTCTGCAGTAAGACAAAGAGTTAGAAATGTGGGGAAAAGCTTTTGTATCTGCTGATCAAGCAAAAGAAAACTTTTTTCAAGCTGCCCTTCTGACTCCAGTTTATCAACAGTTTGTCTCCCCTGCCCCATGACTACATCTGACACCACTGCCCTGGCTTATATCACAAGTTGAAAAGTGTTAGTCAGACTCCACATAAACTTGTCAATAGCGAGGCACAGACATTCACATTCTTCCCTACCTGCTTGTCAGCTGTTTGTCTGGGAGCAATTCCTTGAAAAGCTTTTACTGAGGGAGAAAAGGAAAGGGGAATGCAGAGAGCATTTCAAACAGAAAAAAAAAAATCGGGGAGGGGAACCCCACAAAGACTGCAAAGAAAAAAATAAATTAAAAAAAGCCTGTCCCCATCAGGTCCTTCTAGCAACCTTCTTTATCAGAGGTTCATTGTCAATCAATTAGCCAAGGCAGCGGGGGTCTGTAGGAAGGGGGGTAGCTCGAGAGACAATGGTCTGCCCTGTTGTATTGCTATTTAATCACTTTTCCTAAATAAATAAAGCAGCCCAGAGGTGCTGTCATGTCAAGGGAATTTATAACAAAAAACCCCTTCATTTTTCATTGGTCATTACTTTTCCTTCCCTCCCACCCCTGCAGGACTAGAGAGGGTTATTACTGTAGCCTTAAGTTCCATCTTTGTGTTGCTTGCCTTTGATTCCCACTCGGACCTTGCCACTTTCTGGCACTAATTTGTCAGGCTGAACAAAGGAGGGATTTGTACCTCCTGTAAGGTCTCAATTAGGAAAGGCTTCTGCTGTATTATGTGCCATTGGGACAGGACACAAAGACGGTAATTACAGGAATTTGCACTAAATGGCTGAAGAATTCACAGCAAAACTTTTCTTCCTCCCCCCTCCTCATCTTTATCCAAGCTTACCCCTCCCAGCAGCCCTGGGGAAGACTGCTCTCGGTGCCTGCAAGCTGTAATTACCAACAGCAGGCCCCTTGGGTTAAGCAGCAGCCCATGCCGGGAACGGTGCAAAAAATGTTCACTTGAAACTCTCCTGCACCTCAGTCAGAAAATGACGCAAAATTTAAAAAATTTTCCTCTACTGAGCTTTGAATTAAAAGAAATTAAGAGAAAGGAATATAGGTTTACTGTCACCCGGGACACTACCTTAAAATGAGGCTGTTAATTCTGCTTTCTCCTTGGGTTTCACAAGGCTGTCTCTTGAGTAACACACTGGGCTGGACCTATCTCAGGGATACTTATTCGAGTCATTCCCAGAGTCTCCCTGCAGTTTTCACTCTCACACCTTAAAGTTAAGACATGACCACTGTCCACTAATGTTCAGGTAATGAAGAGTAACCACAGGACCCAGGCACCTTCAGTTTCAGCAGCAGTTTAGCACATAAATACTCCTAGAAAAAACTGACATGAAGTCATGCAAATGTGGCCAAAAACAGACCTGAATTCAGGCAGAAGCCAAAATACTGTGACCAAATGAATACCTGCAATGAGGCCAACCTTCAAGATGCTCTGGCTGCCAGGTGGGTGCCATGCACTGTGGAGAGATGAGCAGGAAACATGACCTGCAGGGGACTACCAGAGGGATGCACCCAGCTGCACCCACAGCCAGTTCTGAGGACAGTCCAGTACGTCTGGGGCTCAGCCAGCAGGTCCTGGGCCCACACAGACACCCCCAGAGTCATGTGTGGTTCCAGAGCAACGGGAGACCTCCACCTCAGAGCGGAGTGGGGAGGAGGCAGGACCCTCACAGTTCCCATACCACAAGAGAAAAACCCTTCAAAAGAGCTGTTTCTGATAGAGCGGACAATTTTGAAGTGAGTGTAACTAAAGCAAGTCAAAGACTACAGTTTAAGCATAAGGTGCCCGAATTTGCTCCACACAGATGCCCTTGCTAAAGTAAAATGACAATCAACTGCATTCACACAGGTCCTCTCTATTTTCACTTCATTCCCAAACTGGATAAAATCATGATCGGGCCTATGACAAGAGTCAGATGACAAATTTACAGTGATTCTGGACCACCTTTACCGTGTCCTGAATCAAGAAAACAGCTCAGTTACACTGTAAGGCAGCCCCGGCCCATGGGGTGCTCTATGTGCAGCATCTAATTTTTCAGCATTGGTCACCAAAAGCAGAATATCCCATAGGTTTTTATCCATATTTTACAGAGAGCAAAGAAAGGCTAACTGTGGCCACAGTGAGAGGCAGGGAACAGCCGTGTGCTGCTAGAACATATAAATGCTCTTTCAAGTGATTTTTTTTTCCTGCAGAAGGGAGTAGGTGCAGATGCTGCAGCCTGGTTGCTTACCTGCACACTTGAAGCTCTGAACTGTGAGCCCTCTCTCTAGAGACAGCGTGGTCAGGATGCTGAGGAAGCTGGTGGTCACAGACTGACGCTTGCTCTTTCTAAGGTCACTTCCAAAGGGCCGATCTCCAGGTTTGTTCCTAAGTGTGACCTGTGGGTTCTGAGTTAAACTCCTAGTAGCATTGGCTGCTGCTTTCAATGCCTCCATCCACTCCTGGGCCCTCTGACGAGTCTCTGCACGCAGGCGCAAGACATCTTGGGGGAAAATGACCTGAAAGCAAGAGTCACAGTCATCCTGAGTATCCGTCTGCACCGACAGGCACACATCGACATTGTAGCTCAGCAGAGGATCTTCATCAAGCCTACCGGGTTGGAATGCCATGAGATAAGACCTGTTCAAGACAAAAGTAAATGCCTTCCAGTTATTCTGGACAGTTAACCTGTAAAGAGTCCCTGATTTGAGAATATTTTGATATTCTTTAGTGTTTTCAGTCAAGTTCATGGACAGGAAGAGCTTCATAGGCTTCTCTAATAATCCATTGGTTTGAGAAAGATCACTGTTATTTTCAGGCTTTGGCACATTCTCCAGTTTCTCCTGCTGTCTCGTGAAAGCAGGCACAGAAGCACGCACTGCTTCCCAAAATTTCTGTCCCCAGTCCAGTGTCTCCCACGAGGACTCTGCCTTCAGCTGTAGCTGTGAGCTGTCTGACAGGACAGTGTCCACCACCTTGGTTTCAATGCCACCAATAACAGTGACCCTTTGAAAACGCATGAGTGGATACACAGTGGGAAGAGTCTGGTTGCCACTGCTGTCCAAGCAATACAGGTACAGTTTGTATGGGGAGAGCTCAGCGTAACAGGTTTGCCAGTAGCTGTCATTGTCTCTTCTAACTTCTAAGTATCCCTTCTTCAGAAGATTTGGGAACACTGGCTTGTGTTCTGGAAGAAACAAAGTGAGAACATTACCATTAATTATTTTTTTAATTGTCTCAAATCACTACATCATTCTGGCTTACACACCTTTCCTACCCATACAGAGCATATCTAAGGACAGGATCACAGACTAAGCCTTCATCTAATAGGTTATAATTATCAAAACAAGCAACTTTAAGCATTTATAAGAATTAAGCACACAAGTTTCAGTTAAACTTATTGAACATACATGAAAATTAATTGTTTGATATACTTGATGTGAGTATGCAAACCTCATGAGGGTTAAAAACCCACACAGACTGAAAGGATGCTTTTAGGTTTTGCCTTGCCAGCTCAGCCTCAGCTTCCCCACTCACCCATATACTCAGAATGGAGCCTGCTTTTAACACCATGCTCAAAGCACTCCATCTACAAAGATTTCCTGCAGATGTGGCTAAAACCACAACAACAATTTAAAAAATTGCTACTTTGGCACTAGGTCTAAAAAGGTGAGTATAACTATACCTTGCAAACCAATAAACTACTCGAGAGTATTTCAGCTAAATATGAAAACTGAAAACCTAATCTATAACTCAAAATGGTAGAGAAAAAGCACACTTTGATAGCCCAAATGGATAGACACATGCACATGCACACACTAAAAGAGAACCAATTTTGTTCACCATACATCTCTGGCCCTGACATTCATTAGTATTTCTGCGCTAACTCAAAAGCCATTAATTTCTCTGAAACCCACACTAATCCCTTTGTAGTGCAGATAATGGGCAGCCATTCTAGAGTCATCTTCCCTTTCTATTAATCCAATCAGGGAGGCAGCGCTTCTGCAGCTCCAACTGCAATCTCTCTCGCTTCCATCAAGTACAGATGACAGTTCAAGCTTCTCCATAATAAGACAACTCGTAACCTTCCCCCAGCCACCCCTCCTTCATCTGCACACAGGTTTGCTCGTCTTTTGTTGAGTTAGAGAAAGGCTATTTCTCCCTGCTTTTCACAGAAGCACTCACCTCTCCCTCCTTCACCCCACTCCTTCCCTTCAAGCTCCCATGAATTGGCTCCAATGGCTCTTGCTCTAACTGGGACAGATCCAGCAGCCAACTTGATTAACATTCAAATGCCTAATATTGTTTAGGTGAGGGCAACAGATGCTGGCAGAGACAGGTTGAATCCATATGCTACACATATACACACACCTTTATCTCCCTGACTTGTAGTGTGCCAGATAATACCTTCCCACTCAGAGAGCAAATGGTACCATTTCTCCATCCACCTTCCACATAGAAACTACATCTCTTTTCCTCCTTACAGAGACAAGAAGAGTAAATTGAAGAAGAATAAAAAAATGGCAAATAATCACAGAAAATGGCCCGTGCCCAAGCCATTTGGAGTTATAATTTCAAGGGAAGAGGGGGAAGAAGGAAGAGGAAAACAAGGAGAGATTCAGCAGCTGTGGACAGAGCAGTAATTTCCTCAGCATCTCTCCTCCCCCCGGGGAACTGCCCACTGCTCCCAGCTAGGAACCCCACCCCTAGCACACACCTACCACTCTCCACACTCGGGGCAGCTGGTGCAACCAGCACCACTGGAGAGGGAGCCCAAATGTTGTCTCAGCAAGTCCAGAAGATATGTGCTCCTGAACAACTGACTGTATTTGCATGTCTGTTGGCATGGCAGGAAAACTTGTCCTGTTTTCCACCACCAAAGCATTTCTGATGACAGTCAGACGAAGTAACTTGGAAAAGAGCAGAAGCAGAGATGCCTAATTTCTGGGGACTTTGTCTCTTGAGGTGGCACTCCTCTCTGAATTCTCTAATGCTTAGTGAGTGATGGGCATAAGTTACAGAGTGTTCATCAATGGTCCCTCCCCTGATTTTCACAAAACTTAGCAGACACCTTGGGGACCTAGAATGCTCTCCAATTGGGTTGAGCTAGTCCCCTGTTTGGTGGGGTTTGCTAGATCAGGAACAAACTGTGCCTCAGCCAGTATGACTCAGATCCAAAATGTCCACTATCTTCCTACTTAAAAAACAGTCTTTTCTTCCCACGTTTTTCCCCACCTGGCTCTGCAGATATGTATCTTTCAGGCAAGTTTATATGATTCCACTTGGTCCTGAAATAATGGCATTGACATTTAGCCACAGATTTCCAGCAGATGGCTGTTCTGGAGCCAAATCTGGCATCTTCTCTCAATGCTACCTCTTTTCAGGGGACTACTACAGCAGTGGGACTTCTAACTAGGTAGTGGTTTGCATTAATCTATATAAAGTACAGCATCACTCCCCATCAGAAGACAGTTCACTCTTTTTCATCTTCCCTAGGCTTAAAGAAAGCAAAACCCGCTTTGGAAACGTTGAACTTGCAAAAACCCTTAATTTTATATTTATGTATTGCGAGAGAGGTTGGTTATCCGCTCACCAAAAATAAGCCTCTCACTGAATAAATTCCCTAAACAGGTGGATAAAGAACCCAAACAAAATATTCTTTACGTCTTGCCCTTCAGGTGTGGCATTGTATGAAAAACTTCTGGCAGAGACAGAAGTATAATGAGTTGAAAGAGATGGTTACCTACTATCAGCTAGGAGATACACAAAACAGCAGCACTTGCAAAAGAAGTGAGAACATAAAATGAAGACGGGTTTGCTGATTTTTTTATAAATCACTCAATTCAGCTTTAAAAAGAAGGAAGATAGTATAAAGTGACTGTCAAACCTACGAAAACAGGGTCAGCTCACATTAGGAAAGTCAGCTGACACCACTAAGAGAATTATAGCAACTAACCTGAAAATTCAGTTATGAAAGTCATCACAACATCACTGGAAGCAATCAGCACACCCCAGGAGATGAAAACTCTGTTCATTAGCTTTGTGGAGTGTTGTAACTCCCGAGCAAAAATCTCCATAAAGAATAAACCTTCCAACCAGAACAGCTTCACAACCTAACTCATCACTGCTGTTTACTGTAATCCTCCTGCACTGTGAATTTATCCACTGTATGGGAACCTCTCCCGTTGCCTCCCACCGCGCTCCCCTCTCCATCACTGCACACTCCCACAGCCTCCCAGGCAAGGGAGTGGAGTAGGTGACGTTTCCCTCCACTCGAGGCAGCTGCCCAGCCCAGCAGCTGCTGCTCTCGGCCAGCCCCTGTGGCCCTTCCAGCTTGGAGGATGCCCAAGTCCAAGGAGCATTCAGGAGTGAGCCTGCAGTTAAGCTCTTAGAGAGCGTCCAAAGGAGGGCAACAAGGATGGTGCAGGGCCTTGAGGGGAAGCCGTATGAGGAGTCGCAGAGGGCACTTGTTCTGCTCAGCCTGGAGAAGAGGAGACTGAGGGGAGACATTGCAGTTACAATTCCCCATGAGAGGAAGAGGAGGGGCAGGCACTGATCTCTTCTCTGTGGTGACCAGTGACAGGACCCGAGGGAATGGCCTGAAGTTGTGTCAGAGGAGGTTTCGGTTGGATATTAAAAAAAGGTTCTTCCCCCAGAGGGTGGTTGGACACTGGAACAGGGTCCCAAGAGAAGTGGTCACAGCACCAAACCTGACAGAGTTCAAGAAGCGTTTGGACAATGCTCTCAGGCACATGGTGTGATTCTTGGGGACAGTCCTGTGCAGAGCTGAGAGCTGGACTCGATGATCCTTGTGGGTCCCTTCCAACTCAGCATATTCTGTGATTCTGTGAAGTGATGTCCACCCCAGTTTATCCAGGGGGGTTAATGGGGAAGTACCATCCAGCAGATGCGCTGAAGTCAGGTGATCTAAATTACACTCCCATTTGATCTTGGGCGAAGCACTCACCTATCTTTGTCCCTGCTCACACTCCTTATCCTTACTGTGTGGTGTATTTAAGCTGTAATCTCCTGGGAGAAGGGACTGTCTCTTGCTGGATGCACAGACAGTCGCTGGCACTTATGGACCCCCGCAATGAAGGGCATCCAACTTGCATTCTATTTTAAACAACATTTTTGCCTCTTTAAATCTTGAAAGGTCCCAAATCTCTGCAGTACAGCTACCCTTTCTTGACTACCTTTTAATGTTGAAAATAAATTGGCCACAGGGGGGACCAGTTCTCCAACAGGCTTCATACCTCTGGGATTATTTCCAAGTGGTTTGAGGCTTACTGCTCTCCAGAGGGGAAGGTGCAGAAATGTTATTTCTGCACATCTGCCTCTCAGATAGCATTATCTTCTGCACAACACCACAGTCCTATAATGTTCTGCCATCCCAGTGACAATTAATGGCCTATTTTTCTGCCCTGGCTGTGTAGCTTCTTACCTACCACAGACAAAGGACAGTGCTACAGGGTGTTTTGCAAAATCACAAAAGAAACTAGGCTTCAGAAACTTCCCTGGCAGATGGGTTAGGAGCTAGGCTTTACCCGGCCATCATGGGAGGGGAAGCATTAAGGTTGCATATCACACCTCTGGTATTTCACATCACTCAGGATCTCTGGCTGCCTCCACCTGTGCAGCAGATCCTGTACCAGCCACATCTTCCCTTTCCAGTCAGCTGTCTTTGCAGCTCCTCCCTGAGCAGGACAACAACAGTGGCAACTGGCTGTCTGCTGTCTGCTGCTCTGTGACCCAGCACCACAAACCTGCTCATCACACTCACGTGTCACCGAATACTGCGTGAGCCAATGTCACAGGCACGGAGCAAGTACCAGCCACCACTTCTGCTTGAAGGTGAGGATATCTGGCAAACAAACAAAGCTTCATAAAGTCTTGTGTGCTTGCCAGAGAAAGAGAAAGCAGCACTGTAAAATGACTCCTCAGAACTCAAGCATCACCCCCAGTCCCCAACCTGTGAATCACTGGTTCACTGCTCATGAATACAAATTTAGATGTCTTACCTCTACACAAACACACTAGAAAAGTACGTAATGTGTAAAAGAGCTGTATGAAGAGGGGCCCAAGCCTCTCACAATATCCCCTGCACAAACTCTGAGTACAAGATCATACCTTGGACTCAATGATCTTAGAGGTTTCTTCCACTCTAAATGACTCTATGATTCTATAAAAAAGCAAGCAGCAGGAACAGATACGCTCATAATAACAGCTATACTATGAGGATAAGGAAAAAAAAAAGTGAAGAGTTTATGCAGCAACTGGGACAGCCTTGGAGGACTGGGAGACCTCTGCAGGCTCCAGAGGGAAGTCCTTTACTGCAGTGAGGACTGACAGGACTTACTGAAGCCGCTCTCAGTATCTCATAGCATTCATTTAATTTGGATTAAAGCCCTGGAAAGGGATGTCTCCACAGGCTGCAGTGACTATGACCCCTTCAACCACTGCAGCGGGTTTTAGCCAACTTCAAAATATATTTTTTGGTCTATTCTGGAGAATAATTTGCAGATACACATATCTGCAAAACCTACTTTCTTGCTCTTGTGTTTCTCTTTTCAACTCAGCTCACAGTAGCAGCAAACTTTATGGCAGCCTCTCTTGTAAACATAGAGGGAAGAAATAGCATGGCTACCTTGAAAAACCTGCACAGGAGCTAAACAGGTAAAGGAAACAGATTAAAAGAGTGCATCTTCAGGGCACAGAAGCTCTCCTTCCTCAAAGAAAGTACTCCTGCCTTGAAAAATCCCATGCAGAAAGGCTCTTGGAGGGCACACAGCAAGCACTGACAAACCTGAGAAGTGGGCCAATAGGATGCTCATGTGGTTTAACAAGATCAAGTGCAAGGCGCCACACCTGGGTTGGGATACAGGCCGGGGGATGAACAGATCCAGAGTCCTACAGAGAAGCACTTGGGGGTTCTGGTGGATCAGAGGCTGGACATGATCTGGCAACTTGCACTTGAAGCCCAGAAAGCCAACTGTGTCCTGGGCTCTGCCTCAAAAGCAGAGTGGGCAGCAGGTCACAGGAGGGGATTCTGCCTCTCTGTGTCCAGCTCTGGGGTCCTCAACAAGGAAGGACATCAACCCGTTGCAGCCAGTCCAGAGGAGGCCACCAAGATGATTAGAGGGATAGAGCACTTCTCCTATGAGGAATGGTTAAGAAAATTGAGATTGTTCAGACTGGAAAAGAGAAGGCTTTGTGGTGACCTAAATGCATCCTTTCAGTACCTGAAAGGAGACAAGAGGTAAGATGGAAAGGGACTATGTACAAGAGCCTGGAGTGACAGGAGAAGAGGGAATGGATTCAAACTGAGAGTTGGTTTAGAACAGATATTAAATTCTTCACTGGGAGAGTGGTGAGGCATTGGAATAGGTTGCCCAGAGAAGCTGTGGATGCTCCATCCCTGAAAGTGTTCAAAGCCAGGTTGGATGGAGCTCTGATCAACCTGTTCTAGTTAAAAGATGTCCCAGCTCATGGCAGGGTTGCTGGAACTAAATGATCTTTAAGGTCCCTTCCAACTGAGGCCGTTGTATGGTTCTATGAAATACCTTGCGCCATTGCAAAACACAATTAAAAAAAGTGTGGACTGGCACTGACTGCTACTGGGCCGCCAGTAACCAGTGGAAGAGGTTCTTCAGCCACTCTTACTAATTAATTTCCCTTCCTAACTCAATTCACCTCCGAGGTCCCAGAAATTGACCATATTGAGTTTCTTCTGTAAAAAGCCATTTTGAAGAGACCGACACTGCTGGCAGCACTGCACACAGGAACAGAATTTGTTCTTGGTACAACAGAGAAATTGTGGAAGAGATGGGCTGTAAGATACCTGGCACTCTTGCAGACAGTCTAAAAACAAGCTTTTTCTTCATGGGAGTCTGTCAATTTCTGTTTTTCTGAAGAGTGCTGATATTGCTATACTTCACAAAACTCTTTTACAGATGCAACTTCTTCACGGCTATAACTCGCTGTTTAACATGAAATCATAATGATGGAGTTTATCATACACAGCACAGCTAACACAGGCTGTTCACTTTTTCTGTATGGAGAAAAAATTCATTGGATTAAGCATTTAAACAGTGTCAGTGCCTGCTGCAGGTCTGGCAATAGTACAATTGAACTCCACAGCTACTGTCAAAGCAGCACACCCTGGACACACACAGCGATGGGGTGACTGAATCCCAGGCACAACCAGGCTTAAGGAATCCCATGCTTAGATCCACCTGCACACAAAGCGCATCTCTTGCCTTTTCCTCTCAAGGAAGGTTTTTTTATCAAGTTGTTCTCGACACAAGTTTGAAGTCCTGCTATAGACTTAACTCTGGATACAGCAAGGCCCCTTCAGGCCTTCTAGAGGGTTGATGCATCTCTCCTTGGGGTCAGTTGTCTCTAAGCAAAGTGGACTGGAACAGCTGAAATGGGAGGTAGGGTTGAAGGAGGACAACACTGCAGACAGCCCAGCTTCTCAAAGTACAGAGATTCTCATCCAGGAGAGGGGAGGGAATGCAGTTTGTGGTCCCTGACTTCAGAAGCAATGGTGTCCCAGCTCTGAATTTCTGAATAAAATTCCTTTGTTCGTCAGAAGGGAAAGAAAAAACTACTACATTTCTTCCATTCATTTTGCTTCCTTCTATGAACAGTCGCATCAGACTGTCCTCCATCTTTGTGTAAGGGAGACAGGAATGTAATTTGCTTCACCCCAGACAGAGTTGCAACGCATCAGGGAGCACCCCAACGTACTCTTCCAAGTTGCCTGAGCCCTGCACTGACAGAAGGGAGACCACCTTGGTCTCAGATTCTGCTGCTCAGCTGGATTGGTGACTTGCTTCTTGCAGGTTGGGGATCCAGTGGCAGTTTGAAACAACTCACATCAAATAAGTACATGAACAAGTCTTAAAATACAGAATGGCCTAGGTATTTATTACTAAAAACAGTATAAGTAACAGAACTCCCCTCTTTTTCTGAAGGCTGCATGGGGAAATTGGGCCAAAAATACTAAGCTTAAAACACTATCAGGGGCATGTATGACCTTTAATAGCTAGATTTTAATGGAGTTTCTGTGGGCATATAAAGGTGTTACATGTTAAGTTAAACCCATGAGATGCCCAAGATACAGCTGACAAAAACTAAGAGCTCTGTCTCCAGAGTTCTGGGTGCTTTTCTGTTCTCCATTCCTTCCATGGAAAGGACACAGAACAGAGACCCCACTGCACAAGAAGGAATATATCTCCCTAAACAAAAATAACAGCAGGCATACTTGCCTTTGTCAACCAAGAGCACCCTTCTTTGGGATACAGCAACTATGTCACAATATAACATAATAACCTACGTTTGTGTATGTATGTCCACTTATATATGCACACATCTCCCCAAACACAAACATTTAGGCACCTGCTTTTCATGCTCCAAAATAGCTGATTTATCTGGAAAACCTAACACAAAAAGCTTGTTTTAACCCTAAACAGGTCACCTATTCATAACTGGGGTCATTCCACCATTTGCATACATGCACAATTTCACAGCCCTTTGAGTTTTAAATTCCTTTGTTAAGCTCTGCCTTTATTTAGATTATAAAATTCTTTGTGGCACTAGCTGCTTTTCTTCTCCGTAAGTGCCCAGTCCACTTCTGGCATCTACAAAATAAATCACAGAGATGGAAACACTGCGTGAGTGTTTCCGAAGCTCTGAGCACACCCTCTTTTCAGTGCAGTGCTTGAGAGGAAAAGGAAAAAATATCACTTGCTGAAACACTGCTGCATACAGCTCATTGGAGACCCGCCTCAACCTGATAACAACCCCTCCCTACCCCACACAAAGCTGGCAGGGATGCCTTAATATCGACAACCACAAATCGCGTGCTTGAGTTGTTGTTAACTGTTTATGGACTGAACAATCATTTCCTAAAGAAAGAGAGCAGAGATTTCAGGCCTCACAGTAAAGCTCTGTATACCCTCTTTTTAATGGCCACTCTTTAACTTTGTGAAAACTGCTCTTGTTTGGATTTGCCATTCTCCCAGTAGCTTTAGCATTCAAAATTTTTTTTAGTTTGGGAAAACCAGGTAAGAAAATTATCAGAAATTCATAACAATAAAACATTTTCCTCAGTCAAACTGAACTAAATAGAAGAAAAAAGTAAAACAAACTTAGTTTTTCACACCATGACAGGAACAGAAGTCAAGATCAGTTTAAAAACTGATTCTTAGGCAGGCAAAAAGACAGAGCCACACTGATTTCTCTCCTTTTAAGAGTTACCTAACAGTTGCTCTTTGGGTGTTTTGTTTGTGTTTTTTAAGATGGAGCTCCTCTTTCAAGACAAACCTTAAAAACAAATAGGAAACTGCCCCTATCAACAGAAACAACAAAGCACTGGCACAAACCTGTGTTCCCTTGGATGTCCTCTCCCTTGGCTAATGCCAGGTAAGAGAGCAGAGTGCAGTTATTGTCCTGACCGGGTGCAGGCGGCTGCTGCAGGGACGTGCCTGTGAAGACCACTCCCCAGTTCACATGGCTGATATCGGAGCGTGACCTGTTGTGTCCTGGTTTGAACCTGGAGGCTTCCTCATTCTGCACCAGGATGTCATTCACTGAGCGAGGTCTGTCTCTCCTCCGCTGGCAGATCCTGAAGATGTTAAAAGCTGTGGTCTCCCCTTCCCCTGCCCAAGCAAGGTTGTCAGCAGTTGTTCCCCTCTGCACCATGTGTTGGTCTTTGGCAGGAAATGCTGTCTGAGCTTTGGTTTCCAAGAGGCCATTTTTGCAGTGATCCCAGATGAGGCTACTTTTGGCTAAGGAGGTGACATTCCTCAGATTCCTGCTCTCTGTTATATGATCAAATACCTCGTGCCCAACCAGCTCAGGGACCTCCTGCACACCATACACCTCAGAGGGCTGCACAATCTTTTCAAGCTTAGTATCAAAACTATTGAAAAAGTCTTCCGTCACTTCCAAGGCAGGGCTGATGTCATCAACTTCAAGAGCCTCCATATCCAGTGCTGCTGTTGGCCCCGAGGCGTTGTGATGTGTTAAGAGGATACCACATCAATATTGAAAGAGCTGCTTCACATCTGTCCTTGGCACTCCATTAACTCAGAGGTGGTGGGGCAAATACAATCCCCAACCATAATCCGTGGTGGTAGGAAGTAACCAAATCAATCTGTCTTCAGATGAAAGACCAACACCCACTGATCAAGTGGGCTACGGCCCCTCTATGAATTAAACTCATAGCGATGATGAGTACCTGTAAAGCAAAGCAAAACAACATGTCAGTAAGGGACTTTTCTCAGATAAATATATTTAATCACATCACTCCTTTCACAGTCACAGTCCCCTTCATTTAACTTCCTCTTTCAACCGGCACCAACATTACTGTGAATGAAGAAACCCTTTGTGGTTTCTGTTGTTCACTGTGTGTGAACTCTGTGTATAATCACTTCTGGAACTGGAACCTGCAGAGAGCAGGATGGGGCACCAGATGACGGGAGACCAAAGTGATACCATTTATTAACCAAGCTTTAGAAAGCTGCATTGAGAGGCAGTGCTGACTAACATCACAAATGCAGCCACCTAGGGAATGCTTCATACAGTTTCCCTTGGGGTTCTAGAAAAAGTTAGGAAATTAAATGCTAGTAAAATAGGCCAACCAGCCTCAAATAGTTTGCCTTTTGTCCTAGATTGGTTGCACTACCAATTTTAGGAGACCAAGATGAGTTTTACAGCAGCTACTTTGCCTGTCTCCATGAACAAAACCGTGGTATTTGCCAAATAAATCAATTCTATAAGGATGCTGCAGAGCACTGCACATAGTTTTTCTTAGAATATCACTGGGAAGCTAAGCAAAACCATGTGGCATCCTAAGTCCTGAAAAGACAATGCATCCTAACAGCAAAACAAAATATACCATATCCTGCACTATTGCAAATCCATGGATCTATACTTCCATGCTGTTGACTTACTGGGCAAAACCTAAGAACGGCAAGAAGCTTTAAGACTAGAGCTACTGCAGAGCTGCATTGACCCACCTGAGCTCACACCTGGAAGGACGAAGGAATGGGGGGGGGTCCATTTGCTGTTGTGCAATAAGGGGGTGTGTCATTGCTGACTTGTCACACCAAGCCTCCTGCCTTCTAACTTCTCCCTTTTGAAATTCCTTTCACAGTGCTGCCACGCTCAAAGCAAGTGCATTGTAGCTATGTTTAAACTGAGGTAATCTGTCAAATGTCTGCAAGTCCTTGGGACTTGGAGACTGGGCATTTGTGCTAGAAGGAAAACAGCCCTCACATCTGCCAGGACAAACCACAGTACCCAGAGCCTGCACATGCAGCCTAAAGTCACAGTTTTGACCACATCAGCTCAAGTCCTAGAAGCAGCAAAGCTACATTAGCTCAGAGCTCTGCCTAGATTAATACACTCGTAACAGAACTAATTAGCCTGGGCTGGGCTGATAATTAGCAGCTCATTAGCTTGTGAATGCTGCTGAAGTGCTACCAGGACCCATGAAGATTTACACTCAGCAGGAAAAAACATCTATTAAAAAGCATCAAACACAGATAATACTTCTATATAAGGTTCTTTTTTTTTAAATCCAGAACAGTCTATTAGCCTAACTTCTATAAGGAAACCTGTTTAAAATAGGCACCCTATCTTGTAGTGAGCCAGAAGAAGGAGGCCAGCAGCCTCCCAAGAAGGGGGCACAGAATCCTGTAGCAGAAACCAATCCCCCACCTCAGATTCCCTGCTGGCTGCCTCCCATCCCTGCTTCCGTTGTGGCCAGCCATGACACAGCTGTGCTCAAAAGCAGCAGCTCACCCTCTCTCCTAACAAATCTGCAGTTCAGACTATGATCTCCACAAAGACACTCCAAGAAAATAACTTTCAAAAGCAATTACTAATCACATACACAGCTCTGGAAACGTCAAGCCTTTACACTAAGATCTTTCTACCCTTAACTCTTTCCAAGGATTCACTTTGTTAGGCTCATAGTGAACGAGGACTAGGATCAGCTTCAATAAGTAAACGCAGAGTAAGACTGTGAAGGTAGAGACAAAACCACAACCATAGGGCTGAGCAATACAGATCGGGATTTAGTTCAAATGAGAACAGTATGGTAACAAACTCTTTGCAAAGCTGTGCAACTGTGCGAGTTGACAGTAGCGGGAAATAAAGTCATCTTGGGCACATCTGCATCATCAGCTTAATGCAGTATGGAGCTCACTCTTGAAGCTCATTCCTGCCAGCAGCCCCAAGAACAGTGTTCTGCTCCCTGGTGCCACAGAGCTCCACAAACAGGCTAAGTCCAGTGTCACACAAGACCTTCTGGAGCAGAAATCACACCAGAAGGGCCTGTGACATGCCACTGAAGCATTCCAGTGGTAGCAGATACCATGTTGCTCTGTTCTTTATAGGAAAGGTGAAAAGCAAGGGGGAAAATTCACACTTACATTTAACAGGTTCATTTATAAATGCTGGAAGCTTCAAGTGGCTGCTTGTTTCTCTGGATCCTGCGAGACTGAATCTATCCAGCAGCCAAATATGGTGATGCCAAACTAAACTGACCTCATATCCAGTAGGATGCTGAATCACAAGGTCATGAGAAGATGACAAGCTCCTGCATCACATGGTTCACAAACTGCAGCATTCATACCTTCCGAAGTAGTCTGTTTGCCCTGCTCAATAATGATGTGAAAGGTGATCTCAATGGCGGCAGGCTCATCCTTCACTACACCACCAGAAGAGTTGTGCCAGTAATTCCCACTAGCGCTGGGATTCTGCAATTACATATCCTCCATAAACACAATCTGGCATTTTCTGACAGAGGCATTCAACAAAAATTTAATTCAGATGTGTGCATGGATTTGGTGCCAAATGAAAGCAAACTTTAATATGGCAAGGTTCATGAGAATCCGCTCCAGGAGGGAAAGCAATGAAAATCACTTCTTTCATGTGAAGGGAGGAAAAAGGCAAACATTGGGATAAGTTAAACTCCTTTTAAGTTACTATAAAATGTATTGCCTTATGTATTGTTTCTTGAAACCCTGAAATTACCCTAAGACATTCAGTCTAAGGCAGTGAATAAGAGACGAAAAGAGAAGCTATTAAAGACTGACGAAGTGATAGGGAACTATAAGGACAAATTTGTGCCCATCCAGCCCCTGGGAACTAGTCTTACTGAAAAAAGCCTGAAGGAAGGTGCCACATTGTACTCAGAAAAAACTGCTGGACACAGGGACTGCAGAAGCCGAAAAACAGCTTTTCTGTGTGTCTGCCTAGGACTGATACAGTTTTCATCCATGAACATGAAGCAGTCAGATAATTAATGTGCATTTACAACATGAGTAAAGTCTTTACTATCATAAGTTCATAGCAGCCCCATCACTCACATGGCAGAGGTAAACAGCAAGGATTACTGGTCATGGCAATGAGACACTGAGGTTCGGTTTAGTCAAGATCACCTCCCTTAGAAAATCCTCACAGACCTAACCTAGGTGACAGCATAGTCTGACAGCAAAGAAAAATCAGGGATGACAAATGCCAAGGAGCATACACTGGAAGAGACCATTTAACTTCCTGATGTGTTTTTCTGGATCCTCATGGGCCAAGGAGAATATCCATGAATTGCATGGCAAAATTTAAAAAGCACAGAAAACGCAAGGGTAGAAAGTAATCCTGCAGGTGACATGTACCACCACAGCAGGCACCCGCTGTGTACCCCCAGCTTACACATCATGTACAGGACTGTTCATTCAAGCTCAGGCAGGAGGGAAAGCTAGAACCGGCATGTGCTTAGGAACCAGCGACTGAAGAGATCCATTTAACTCACCAATCCATTCAAAACGTATATTTAAAAGAAACACCTTTCAGTTTGGTTTTCTAAGGAAACAGTTTGTGCAACCATCTTGTCATCATCTCCTTCTCTCTCTTTCTTTTGAACTGCACAGTAACTTCAACTAGTTGTGACAAAGCAGTAGTGTCCTTAAAGATGCAGTTCCTAAACTGCTGTTCAACACTGGAGAGGAAACAAGTCCAAAGTTACCCTGCTGCTAACAGAGAACCAGGGAAACCTCAGTCCCTTATCCCTCCTAGGAGCCCAGTTCCACCACATGGGTCTCTCTGAATTAGCCATGGCACAAGTGACTAATGTGAGATGGATCTGAAAACACTGGGAAGCAGAGGGGGAAAGCAGGAAGAAAGAATAGGAGGCATCACCCAACTTGATAAGCGATCTTGTTGGTTTTGGTACTCAGAGGACTTCCTCTTCAATACACAGGTAAGAGAGACACAACAGATAAATAGGGACTTGCCCTTTTCTCTTGTATTTGGAAAGAAAATTAGAAAGCAACAATCAATGATGTTCACAAGCAAAGCGTTCTGGAGGAAATGCATAAATGACAGGAGTTCTCAGCAAGCAAACGATAGCAAAAGACAGGTAATATTAAAAGTTCCCCAAGTCTCATTGATTCTTAATGACTCTTGGGCTCAAATTCCTGGCAAAGATTTGGGTTTCTGAGAATTTTATCTCAAGAACACAAGAGGAGTTTTACAAGTTACCTGTCATCAAACAGAGCGCGGGGATGCCTCAGCCACCACAGAGCTTGCCCTATCCCCTTCTCAACACCCTGGAACCTGCTGTGGGAACCAGCTCTGCTTATCTCACGCTGCTTTACAACTGTGGGCTGAAACGGGCTCCAAAGCCAATAAGGAAAACAGAAGGAGAAATTCAGTTGGGTAACAACTGGATAGCAGAGCAAATTCAAGCAGCTTCAGGGACATTTATTTCTGTTACATTGCAGGCCTGGGCCACTACCGTCCAGTTTATGGGCTGTGACAAACCTCGACTGAAGAACAGGATACCTGAAGAAAAGATGGAGACACCGATGTATTTGAATACAATCCACTGGGGCTGGAGCAGATAATACCTAATGAGCTTTTCTGCCTGTCAGTCTCAGCAACCTCAGACAGTGACCTGATTATCTTCCACTGGCACCCCGAACAATCACAGCTTACTGGTTTTGCCACTACAAGGATTTCTGACTTGCTCTGTAGGTCACATCAGCCAGGTACTGCCCAGAACCTAAAGAGCACGCACTTCGGTCAATGACAGTCCTTAAAAAACAGGCTCTGCTGTGCAGAATCCCTGAAAAAAACTATGAAGCTGAAGACTTCGATGCTTCTTCCTAGTTAGGAAGCTGAGCTGTATTTGTCACGGGGGCACACCTAAGTGGGCAGAGGAGAGAACACGGAAGCACAGATGGCTGACTGTCGCACACACAGGCTTTACCATTGCTTGTGCAGTTCTACACATCGCTGGCACAGACTGCTTGCACAAAGAGCTGAAGAGCTGTCAGGGGCAGGTATTGCAGAGTGCCTGCTTTCCAGCACCCCCCTGATGTAACTGGATGACAGATGATGATTTCTCTATTTACAATATAGCAAAGCCTACCCTGCAAACATTCAGATGTAATAAAAGAACAGTCCTGTTCACTTACACACCGAGTGCTTACAAATCCAAGGCAATACAGTGGCCAGTTCTCCAAGCAGCGACTGAAAACTGCACTCCTGCTTGCCTCTCATACTCGTCTTGGAGCTATCACATTCTCTTGTATCCTGGCTGTATTTTCTTCTCCTCAGCACAAGGCAAGCCTTCTCCCCGAGCGATTCCAAAACCCCACGTGACCTACTGCTGTGTACTCAAGAGAGCAACAGAGCACACAAGCTTGCTGGATTCATCATTAAATGGCTGGATTAAATCTACAGTGCATTGCAAGGAAGATAAGAAACTTTTCATATACAGGAGATGACAGTTTCAAAGATGTTGCCATATGATAGTCACTGGTTGGTTTGACACGACCTGGATAATTGTCTTGAGATCGCATACTTAAAGCCCCCCTTCAAATGCCTCTTCCCCCAACAGACAAAGCGAAATTATTTGCTGAAAATTTTCAGAATATCTCAACTTCAAAGTGTCTCACAAAAATATCTTTTGACTCACATTCCTGCACAAACCCACCAACAATATTTACGAAAGGCTCACAAAAACTGGAGTAGGACGCTTTCTGGTCAGGAAAGGGCCACACTGTAGAGAGGGTAACTGTGAACTTAAGCATAACCATTTCTATGTTTCAAACCCCACCCCGTTTGCCACAGTCTCGTTGCCCTTAAGGATGAAATCGACTGCCAACATTTATCCATGAAGAAGAGCTCCCACATCCTGTCTGCCAGACCCAGGGAGAGGCAAAGAGCAGGAAGAGCTGGAATTAACTCGGTGCCTAATTACAGTCAAGCTAAAAGACAGCAGTGGTCTCTCCTCCACACTACAGAAAACAAAACAAAAACAAACAACTGAGAAACGATGAATTGAAGAAAGAGGTGAAACCAGGGAGGAAGAAGAATGCCATATTCTGTGAGGGGAAGCAGACCCTTAGTGAGGATACAGGAGTCTCCCTCTGTGAAGCACAGATTTTCCCCAGCTGCTGATCTGACCCAGTGCCTTTAACAAGGAAGCATCCTCCCTGCGTGGGGAACTAACACATCACAGCTACAGAACAGCTCATCCAGTGATGAGCACACAGCAATGAATAATAAACAGTACTTAGAGTATACATTAATTTTAAATGCACTTAGGAAACAGTGATTAAAACACAAGAAACACTAAGGTGAAAAGTGCACAAGACCTGCACCAGAACAAAGTGAGTCCGGAGGCTGAGCAGGACACAGCGGTGGAGGAAGATGGACCACAGGAAGCTTTTCTTTTCCAGAAACTGAGGGCTGTACAGCTCTCCAGAGATCTTTATCGCTGATTCCTTTGCCTTGAAGCCATCTGACACACATCCCTCCTGGCTGGGGAGCACCCCCAAGTAATGAAGGGCTGTATCACTTCCTGTGGCTGAGTAACCATTTGATATCTCAGCAGCTGGACTCCAGAAAGGATGAAGGACCCCTAGCAAGGAAAGGAATGGAAAGCCAAGCAGACTGACCAGAGGGGCATTAGCTGATGGTGACACACAGCCCAGGCTGCAGGCCTGCCAAACCCATCAGCATGTGGGCACCTTCTTAGGTTACATCAGCCTGAAATCCAGCCTGTGCGTGCAGCTTGCTGGCTGGCTGACCTCACAGGGAAGGGTGTCCTGAGCCCTGGTACTGTCCCTGTAGAGCGTCTGGATGCAAACACCTCAAACCCACACTTAGGTACAAAATCCACATGGACAAACAGAACAAAGCAGGGCAGTGATCTGGCCTGAGACATGGATCTGTGGTCTTAAACACACTTGTAGTCTCAAGTAACATCTCATGGGAGAGTGAATGATTTCTATGCTTATACTCATTTGCTTTGTGTGTACCGGTTTGTCTAAAGTATAACTTGTATTTTATATGCTGCTCTTTACTGCAAGAACACTGCCTGTTCTCCAGACACACAGACACCACAAAACAGCCTGTTACCTCCTGAATTCAGCACAGAGTACAGAAACTGTCAGGGAATAGGGTATCCCAGAGGGGCTATACAAACCTCCTCCACTACAAGAGAAAACTTGTTGGACACCCAAGAATCAACAATCAACATGACTCATTTCTAATTGTATCTGCCACTGTGTACCAGCTTGGCTCCTCCTAGGATGTGGAGCAACTTTGTATATGTCAGTTGAAACAAAACTATTTTTTTTATTAAAAAACAAACATTTCTACTTAATGCCAACTGAAATTTTACAAGTACCTTCTCATTTCACATTTTCTAGGACTGTGTTGAAGACAGGACTATGAAAAGACAGACATTAAATGTTTGGATTGTTTTGTTTTTTTAAAGATCAGAAGTTAAGACATTTTCAGTTTGTCCTTGTTGAGCTGTGAACAGAAATAAAAGGCACAGCTGGGAATAACAGTTTCCATTGCCCCAGGGGCCAAAAGGAGAGTAAGAAACACAGCACCCCCCAAAAGAACACAGAAGACATTTCTTTCCTGAAGTCATGGCAGAGCTGTAAGAAAACACACCTGACATCCAAATCTGTCCAGCACACAACTTTCTGAGTAGTCCTGACCTGCAACTGTAGCTAACTCCTCCCTCCAACTGTGGAACCCAAAAAACTCAGCTGGGAAAGTCCAAGCCATTCTACTGCGAGACCTGGATCTCCTGTAACTATTAGCAGTTGCATGCTGACATTAATGGAAATACAGTGCTTAATAACAAACTCATTTCAAGCTTCAAACTAACACTTTCTCTTGCCTTTCAAACAGCCAGGACCATAGTGGGTTTTCACATTAATGGTCAGGAAAAGAGGGACAGGAGAAGGAAAAGAAGCAATGATCCAAATAATGCTGAAGTTCAGCAACCTACCACAGCAACCCAAACACTCAGGTCCTGGCAGCCCTGCCACAACAGCTGACCCTGTGGGCTGGCTGTAACCACAGGTACCACTACAGGGTTATATGACAACTCAGCACACAAATACTTGCTGTGTTTTCTAAACTGAACTACATCTTCATTAGAGAAAATCTTGGCACAAGCCCAGCAGAAACCTCAAGACATCTGATGAAACTAAAATGTTAACACATGACATGACTTCAGTCTGATAGAGTTCTGCAGGAATGATGTATGTGGCTCCTGTAGACTGATAAGAACTTTCATTCCACTATATAGTGCCCTGTTTCACATTTTAGATTTCTGATTTTTTTTAATCCCAAATTTAATGCACTATGTTTGGAAAAACAAGCCTTAAAAGTGTCATGATGAAAACTACTGTTGCTTAAAATGTATGGGCATTGGTCCCACTAAGATTCAGGTGCTTCCTTATTCTTACATACTGTGGCTTTTTGTAGTCACTTAGTATGGTTATGCAGTGACAAAAATCAGATTTGTCTGTAGAGCCTTGTGGGATCAGGGCCAAACATGCATTTTTGCAGAACAGATCAGGAGCAAGTCATGGTTCCCTATACCAATGTAAACTCGAGTTTCTTCCCTTCCCTTAGTTTGCAAGGCAGTGACCCTAGCACTTCTGTGGATAGTCCAGCTAGCACAAGTTCATTACCACATAACACTCTCCTGTCAGGCCTATTTGATTCCAGAAGGTATAACTCCACTGGCTGTGTCTGACTGCTTGCTCAATAAAAGCAGCAATTTTACTGCAATGTAAGAAGACCACGGCATTATGTCATACTCTGGGCTATTACAATAGACAGAGACGTCACCACACTGTGCCTACACATCCTGGAGTTTGACTCTACCGGCGGGGAGCACCCAAATTCCTGCTGACACCGGGAGCCGGGTGGGGAAAACGAAAGCACAGGGCAGAGAAGAACGTGTCTTTCCAGACGGGCACATGACCGCAGGCGTGTTTGTGCTGTCAGTGCCAGCGCGGCCGCGCCCGGGCCCTCGCACACAGCCCCTCACGCCCGGG